>PVJS01009231.1:0-21186 GCA_004027185.1 Glis glis
GTGGGTCTCCACGGTCTCCACTTGGTCTGTCCCTGTGCCTCGCTCTGTCTACACCTATGGTAGAAGGCACCAGCAGGGGGCCCTGGGCTTGTGTCTCTCTTTGCCTATAGAAGCAGTGGTTGTCGCTTTGCCCCGATTCTGTGTAAACACAGAACTCCACGTTTTCCACAAAGAGGGTTGGTTTGGTCCAATTTTCCCCAGTTACCACAGCTGTATGTCCTGTGGCTGTCCCCGGGGACTCTATAAGGGTCCTGCGACCCCCGGGTTGCAATTCTGTCCCACCCAATTGTCACCGGGGATTGTCCGCTTATCCACGCGTCTACCACGTCCCACAGCAGACCCTACTCCCGCCTCCGCCGGGGCAATCTGCACTGTCTCAGACCCTGTTAGTCCCTGTGGCCGCGCTGGGTGGTCTCCCCCTGGGGCGGCTCGTTGACTTACGGTCTCGTTGAGCGCTGCTCTTATTCTCAGGAGTGGGGGATGGGCTCAGCCGCTGCTGCAGGTTCTGGTCAGGCCTCCGGATCCTGGGGACTCTGCCGAGTGTGAATCGAACTGCTGCTCGCTTTTGTCGCTGCTGCTCCGCAGTGCTGGTTTTAGAAGAGCTCCCTGGCTTTGTTGATGGTCTGCAAAAGCCGCAACGCCAGTAGGCGTTGGCACGGTTTGACCAAGATGGCGCCGCTGCCGCTTCTGCCAACACAGCAGTTCGGGTCCGTGTCGCGCGTGGAGCGAGTCGCTGCTCGGCTTCTCTGCTACTATTCTGCTGCTGTTGGGTTCACAGCAGGTCGCTGGCGTCTCCATTGGTCTTGTGTAGAAGCCACAAGACTGGTGACCGCCGGTAAAGTCCTGCCGAGGTGGCGTCGCTGCAGCCGCTGCAGCCGCTGTCGCCGTTGCCGTTTGGTCTCTCAAGTGTGGAGGAGCCGCTGCTCGCTTTCGTCTCTGCTGACCTGCAGCTGCTGAACTTCACACGAGTCCCTGGCTTCTCTGCCGGCGGCGCGTGGAAGCCGCAATGCCGGTAGCGGCCGGCGCGGTCCGGCCAAGATGGCGCCGCCGCCTTCCCTTAGGTAAGGCGTTTGACGCTTTTTACTTTCTTCTGTTTTGTCTTCTGGCTCTGATTCCGTCGCCTTTCAAACTTTTCGTTGTTTACTTCAAGTTTGTGTTGCCTTTCTTCTGTGGAGAGGTTGCTTTCACAGCGAATGAGGTGTGCGTCTCAGAGAGATGGTAGCGTGGTGTCTCCCTTGGACGCCATCTTGGATCCCATGTTCCCACTGCTGTTTCTGTCTGCATATTGCACCAGAAGCACTTGACCCTACTAACTCATGAGAGCCTTTTCTCTCCCCAGGAGTTTCTCTCTGTTTTTGTGTCACTGGTACTTTCTGTCTGTGCAGACTTGAGCTTCTATACTTTCTCAAGGATTGATATTGGGGAAGGAAGTCAACAGCCAGGGTTGGCTTATCATCTTGTCAAGAACTGGAAGACTTACTCTCATCAACGTTTAACCCTGTTGACTAGTGCTTTCTTCCTAAAACACTCTGACCTTGACTTCCTCATAGCACATTTATGGAATGCTTTCTATTCTCCTTTGAAGAGTCCTCTTCTTGCCTACTCCTATTTTCTTCCATGTCCTGCTTTTTTTTTTATCACTCTCCATATCCTCTGGAGATAATCTCATCTCCTTTAAAGTATGTCACTTGCCACCATTCAGATAGCCAACTCTCCATCAGTCACTACCACATAGATGCAAAATGCATCCATAACTAAACTCATCATGCTCCTGACAGCTCCTGGGTCGCCGCTATCTTCAAGGCCTCCACCTAACTTTCAAAGCTAGAATCTGCGCACCCCACATCTAATTAATTGCAAAATTCTGTTGATTTTTACCTCCTCAACAAATTATAGATTCACTCTCTTTTCTCTCTCCCTCGTTTTTAGCCCAATTCAGGTCTCCAGCATCATTTACCTGAGATGGGATGACCCTCCTAACAGAATTGCCCTCCTCCTTCCTCCATTTCTCCATTGAGAACAGTTAGAATGAAGCCTTTCGTTCTTCAGTTCTCAAACTTTTTGTCTATAACTGACTTACATATGTTCCTCTAAATGCTTAGTGAGTTTGGGTTATAGTTTTTTATACGTGTATTAATTTACCCCTTTTACTATACAATTCCAACTTAAGAACATTAGTTTTAAGATATTAGCTGTGGATGCTACTGGGTATATGATATGGACCAACTTATTTAATGGTTACAGAGGACTGTCGCTGATTAGATCTACCTTCACCCTACCTACCAAACAGGAAATTGGTGTAGGAGGGCTAGCACATGAAAAGGGAAAGCAGTTGCATATGTGTATGACTACTTTCTTGACCACTTGGAACTATGAAATATTTGCCTGTGGGTGATCTTTTTATGCCAGATTAGTTTAGGGTCAGAGGACCAAAGGAGATACAGCATGGAAATTGTATGCAAAAGCTTTTGCATATGTGAACTTCTTTCTGAAGGGGATGAATGACTTTCACCTTTTAAAGAGGACTAGGATACAGAAAAGTATAAGAATTGCTTCATGATTAATGAATTGGTTTCAATTGCAATGAGCTATTTTATTTCAATGGAAAAAGAAGAGAACTTAGGTGCAAGATCAATCAGTGCCCCAGGTCCATTTTATAATGGCATTATTATTCCCACCATGACTGAAAATGCTTTATTCAACTGGTAGATTTCTGTACAGTATGTAACATAAACTTCTAAGGATGTGAATCTTTCTAAATCAGACAGTTATTCCGAAAGTAGACTTGGAAAGTCACTACAGGCAAATTTAGACCTAAAATTTCAAGCTAACTCTATTAAATCACATTCAAGAAAGCCTTATACACAGAAGGCTATTTTGTAAGATCAGATTTCAATTGCTGACAAATTCTATGGACAAATACGTTTAAAAATCTATAAAAATTAATGGCCACATTTTTCATCTAGCCATTCATTAACAACATGATTAATTTATTAGGTGTTTAATAATTTATTATTAGTATATTAATGATTATTTATTAAGTATATTAACCAATAATTAAGTGTTTTATTTATATATGGGGTATATCTTTTTGCCAAAATTGTGATCTCCTTGGTGGCACAACAGTATTAAGGGGAAAAACATTTAAAAATTAAGATGAATGGAAAATAGATAAAATACCTCCATAATGTTCTTTTAATATTCACTTATTAAAAGGCATTAGTCTTTGATAGTTTTTCTTTTCAAATTAAGTTTTTTTCTTATTTTTAATCACTTTTCTGGTAATATATTTTCTGGGTTTATTAGAGCATAAAAATGTCTTCAGTCAATGACTCCTGGCTTGGATTATTGAGTATCTTTTTTCCTTTTCTCTATTTTGAAAGTTCATCTCAAGAAAGTTTGTTTCTTACTGAATTCCTGTATAAATGTACCTTTTCTCTCACATTTGTTTTATCTTTGGGGTAACCATAAAATAACTAATCATTTAGAGACTGGACCCTTGTCTGTAATTCAGTCTAATAAAATCAACTTAGTTCCTTTTTATTTTCAGTCAGCAGAAATAAGGCCATTTCCAAGATTCTGAAAGTGAAATGGCAAAGGTAAAACTACTGTATCTGATCTGAGGGTTTTTATTTTTTATTGGATTTGCATTGAATGTGAGGATGTTGTGAGAATTATAGTAGTAGTAGTCATAATAAAAATATTTAAAATGATAGCTATTATACATATTCATTACATTCTACATGGGCACTGACCAGTATTGTAGCCCCTAGCCATGTGATCAGTGCTATCTGTTGAAAGGATAATATTTTGAAGATACATAATTAAAAGCTATATTATTAAAATTAGTTTTACCTGTTTTTTAGTTTTATGAGGTTACTTGAATATTTTAAAGTTATATAACTGGTTTGTATTGGGCAGCATTGTCTAAGCACTTCACATGTACTTTAATCTCAGTCCTTACAAGAATCCTATTAAGCATGTATCTTTAATATTCTCATTTTTCATAGAAAGAAATCAATAATCATTGAGATTAAATAATTGTCACAGGGCTACCCATGGTAGAACCAGGACTCATCCCCAGTTCATACCCTTAACTTGTAGTCTCTAGTCTTCTTGATAGGATATCATATCAGTCCTTTTTGTCACCAGTGACAGCAATGTGATTGAATATGCTTCTTTATTTTCTTAGATCTTGGCTTCTTACTTTGTAATGAATGTGGAAATCTCATTCATTTTTTAAATGCATGTATTTAATAGATCTGATGGCTAAAATATAGAACTCCCAAAGATATGTACATCCACATGAGCAAGGGCATCATTGCGCTTAGTAAATCATGACAGTTTTTTTTTTACCATGTATTAAATATGCAGAAGATTTTATTGAAATTCAGCTAGTAGATTTTCCTGATGTCATTAAGTTGTTCTTGCAAACTAAGTGGATGATATTGCATTTCTATATTTTTATCAACTGGTTCCTACTAAAATTCTTTTTTTGAAAGATTTTTAAACAGCTTTAAAGTGATATGAAACACTTTAGAGATGCCACACAGAATTTTCATGAACAAAACATGGAAATTTTTCCATATGTTTTATCTTGAAAATGCTTTCTGCTCTCATTGTTAAAAATGCCACCTTTTTTGATGATTATATTTTTCAAAATGCTGCTGTGTGCTTATATTATCAACCTTTTCTTATTATCACAGAGAAAGTTAGCTAATTTGTAACACTTGTCCTTTGCCAAAAAGTGTACAGCATCTTTATATTTTTAAAAACTTTCTGAAGTTCTGTACTTTGTCACAATATACTAAAAATAGTTTTTATGGTTAGCAACAGTGCTATTTCAAAGTATTATGGAGATTCTACCAAGTTTTACTTTAAAAATATATTAATACAAAATTAGCCACATTGATGACTATATGTAGGGAAACAAATGAACTGTTTTCTCCTACTGTATTCTCAACTCAACCCAGAATACTTCAAACACAAGAAATGTGCATTTTCCCCCACACATCAATTATCTGGTAGACACCAATGATGTGTCCTACAATTCATTTCAATTTTGATAGTAACCAGAGTTAACACAGACGCCACAGGTTAAAGATTCAGTCCTACAGTACTGCCCCTCACTTCAGATGTGAGTTGCATACAATAAGTTACCAGGTTACCCACTTTCTCAGGTCTCATTATTTGCTCACAGAACTCAGGAAAGTGTTTACTTATAGCTACTCACCAGTTATAAAAAGATACAATTCAGGAATAACCAGATGGGAAAGGTAGATACTACCAATCTCACTAACATGTATGCATAGGGAGCAGGGAACAGAGCAGGATCTGGAGGGGAACATACTGAGTGCTATGTGTATGTATGTTTGCATCATTCTGAATCTCACTATGATGATAATTACACTGCATCAATAAAAGTATATTGAAAAGAAAAGATAGGGCAAAGTATGGGAGAAGTGGTGCAGGGCTTGCATATCCTCTTGGGGGCACCAGTGCACCCACCTAGCACCTTATATGTGCAACAACCTAGAAGCTCTCCAAACCTGGTAGCTCCCAGAGTTTTATGAAGGCTTCATCGCATAGGCATGATGATTATTACCTAACATCCAGCCCCTTTCCCCTTTCCAGAGGATGGGGGACAGAGCTGAAAATGACAAGCTTTTAATAGGTCAGACCTTTTGGTAACCAGTCCACATCCAAAAGTCCACCAAAAATCACCTCATCAAAACAAAATGCACTACTATCACCCAGGAAATTCCAAGTGATTAGGAGCTCAGAATCTAGGGTCAAAGAACAAATGATGTACCTAGCACCCCTGTCACTCAGGAAATTACAATGGTTCTAGCAGCTCTGTGCCAAGAAATGGGAGCGGAGATCAAATATATAATTCTTATTATATCCCAATACCACAATGACATTTTGTTGCACTGTACACTTTTGACTTCTCTTGTTTTGCTGTATGAACTTGAAAACCGTGAATGAATTTCACATGTGTTGCATTATCTGCCACCTTAACTTAGAAATACATTTTTAAAAATCTTTATTTAAAAAGTTGCTCCACCATTGGTTACACCTGCCCAGGTTTTTCATGAAACATTATTCTCAACAAATTTATATGCTGTGAACAGAGAGATTCTCTGGAATATCTTATATATTCCAGAGGCTTACAAAAATAATTAATTGTGAGTTTCATTATTGAGGTGTAACCAGAATATTTTAGACCTGATAAATTCAGCAAAGTAGCTGGATACAAAATCAACTTACAAAATTCAGTAGCTTTTCTATACACCAACCACAAAAAAGAAATTCCCAAAATAATTCCATTCACAATAGCTTAAAAAAACCTAACCAAGGGGGTAAAAGACCTCTACCACGAAAATTATAAAACACTTAAGAAAGAAATTGAAGAAGACCTTAGAAGATGGAAAGCCCTCCCATGTTCTTGGATAGGCAGAATAAATATTGTCAAAATAGCCATACTGCCAAAAGCAATCTACAGTCGATTCAATACAGTCTCTATCAAAATACCAAAGTCATTCTTCATAGAGCTAGAAAAATGGTCCTAAAATTCATATGGATGAACAAAAGACGCAGAATAGCCAGAACTATACTGAGGAATAAGAAGCATGTTGGAGTCATCACAATACTTGACTTCACATTATACTGTAGAGCTATAGTAACAAAACCAGCATGGTATTGGCATAAAAACAGGCAAACAGACCAATGGAACAGAAGATAGAGAAACAAATACTCAATCACACTTATAGCCAACTGATTTTTAACAAAGAGCCAAAAGCATACACTGGAGAAAAGACAGTCTTTTCAACAAATGATATTAGGATAGCAGGAAATCCACATGTAGAAGAATGAAATTAGACCCATATCTCTCACCCCGCACAAAAATGAGCATTATGTTGAGATTAGCCAGTCACAGAAAGTGAAGGGTCATATGTTTTCTCTTATACACTGAAGCTAGAGAGTAGCTGGGATACAGAGGAACTTTAGATGATGGAGAAGAAACCTCAGTGGAGCTGTGGAAGTGGTCTAGGGGAAAGGGGGGAGAATTAATGAAGGAAACACTTCCATTGACATTATGTACATATGTGAGAATACCAATGCCGATCTCAATATCATGTATGGGGAAGGGGAGGGAATGGAGAAAGAGCTGGGGGAAGCTCACCAAGTACTGTGTCCATGTATACCACTATCACAATGAACTACATTATGATGTGAGACTATAATGCACCAATAAAAGTATAAAATGTAGATCTTCAGTTAACTAATAGTTGGCATCACACAGCTTGACATTAGGTTATTAATAATCTGAAATTTAGATGACTCAACCTCGTGTAACTATACATTTTTTTAAAATGCTCTGTAAATATATTCACCTAATTATGTCATTTGCAAGGAAATGGATGGAACTAGACAGTATTATGCTAAGTGAGATCAGCCAATCTTAGTTAAGGAGTGTTTTCTCTCATATGTGGAAACTAGAGAGAAAATAGGAAACAAAAAGGACTTTAGATAAATGAGGAGAGAGACCAAGGGAAATGGGGGAGTGGAAGGAGGCTTGGGGAGGGAAGCAAAGAAGAGGGAGGAAAGTAGGATAGAGGAAGGAAAGAGTTCAAATAATATTATGCCCATATCACTACCGGTCTCACTACACATACAAAATATAGAAAAAAATCTAGAAAAGAGTAGATTTCTAAAGTTTGTCAACTTTTCTTGAAGCAATTTATATCGAAGAACCTAGATTTGTGGCTTACTGGGTAGAATCTGGGTTTTTAGGTTGATAATTTTCTGAATATTTCTTTAGCCAGATGGTTCTGCAGGCTGGGTGCCATCTGACCAGGCAATGTTTAGTTAGATTATTTAATTCTGTGTTTATTAAGGCTTGCTCTTTCTGGCAACATATTGTGCTTTTTAAAGTGTCTCCTTGGCAAACTACTGAGTTTTGGGGAAATGATTGGTTTTTATTAAGTATACCACAAGGGCTGCCAGAGATCACTATTTCCTCTCCTAGGCTTTAGAATGCCAAAGAAATGTCTCCCTTAGCTTTGCACCTTACTGTGTCCCTGTTATAGCTGCTTTTTATTTTTAAGCCTGATCCTTAATTTTTGCAATGTTGAGAGGTGTTTTTGAAGTAATAATCATTAGTGTTATAGTTAGATGTAAAATGTCCCCAAAAGAGCTCATTTGTTAATGTTTGGAGTTGATATAATCAAATCTTGAGGGTTATAATCCCAGCAGTGGATAAATCCATTGTAATGGATTTACCTGGGTGGTACCCAGTAGGCCAGTAGGGTGTGACTGAAGGTGGGTCCCTTGGGGTGCATCCTAGGGCATTATATTTGGTTCTTTTTCCCCCTGCTCTCTCGCTTGCTTCTGGCCTCCATGATGTGAGGAGCACAGCCCATGTGCTCTCCCTCTTTCCACCTCCTGCCGCCATGCCCTGAGATCCTTGGTCGCTGGCCTCACATGAACTGAACCTGAACCCATAAGAAAATAAATCTTCTTTCCTGTAAATTACATGGTCAATCCTTTAGATTATAGCTGCAAGAATATTGACCAGAACAGAAAATAGTACCAGGGAAGTGAGATTGCTGCTATATCTAAGTCTGACCATGTGGATTGTAACTCTTTGGAACTGGATTGTGAGAGGAAATTGGAAGGGCCAGAATGTGGCTAGAAAGGCAGACAGTAGAGACTGTGCTCAAGAGATTTTGGATGGCAAAGACGACTCCATAGGGAAATGGAGTAGAGGCCATGTGTGTTATACTTTGGCAAAGAACGTATTTGCATTTTGCCCATGTCCTGAAACTTTGCGTGAGGCCAAATTTAAAGACAATGGACTGAATAAACTGGTGGAGGAAATCTCAAAACAGCAAAATATCCAAACTGCATTATGGATATTGATGTCTGTGTTTAGTGAACTGTACATCAAATTTTGGGAGCAGAAAGTAAAGCAGAGAGACTTTATAGATTTGCAGTTTGGCCAGAAAGGCATGTGTAAAGCTGGGGCTCAGAGAGATAATGTCATGAAAGGAAGTAAGATGGCTGAAAGGAAGGAGAAAGTGGTGGCCATGATGGAGTTGGGGCCAGCAATGGCCATAATGGAGGTGGCAGATGGAATTAGGGCCGGGCGGCCCAGATGGACTTGAGTTGATCAAGTTCTAGAGCCCCTCATTGACTTAGGTTATCCTGAAATAGTACCAATAGTTTATATCTGACAGTTGGGAATCATGTCAGGATCCCATTTTCAGAAAGCATGGCTTGAGTAACTTAAGGAGGCAAAGATCAATATGGCTGGTAGAAACTTGGGAGTTTTGTGGTCCTATGTAGCTATTGAAGAGGGGTAGAAAACACATAAGATAGAGCCCCAAGCCTGTTGCCAAAGTGAACATTAAAGCATTAAACAGGATTCTTATCCCCAAACCCCACTTAACATACCAGGAACATCTATACTGGAAGGCACTAATTGGGGTGAATGAATTGCCAGAAGACAGAGGAGGAATCCATGACCATCATTTCCAAGCTGGGGTCTGTGTTATCTTGTGAGCTCTGATCATTTTTGTTACTGGCCATCAAGTCTTTAAAATTTTTGATATGACAACTCCCCATCATGTCCACCACTCATAGATCAGGCACATTCTTCAGAAACATCTATAATTATAAAGACCTCCATATCAGGCAGGGGAAAAAATCAAAAAGATTTGAGACAAAAGTAATAGAAGCTAGCCTCACGTGCTTCTGTGTAACCAACAAGGACATGTAACTATGAAATTCTTTAATCCCAAAGCAGCTCTGAGTCTTGATGCTTGGTAATTGATTGAAGTAAAGAGGCTGGAACTCTTGGCCCCATTTCAGATTAAGGCTACCTAACAATATTTTCTAAATGCTGGTGGCCTATACTTCCTGAATGTTGCTCATCAAAGTGAGCAAAAAGATGATCTTCAGTGGTCAGAAAAAGCAATATGGGTATTTTCCTTTTTGAAACTGAGAATAATAGAGGAGTATATATAGAACATGACAGAAATTATAATAATTAAAAAGATGATTAGCTGGGCGTGTTGGCACACGCTTGTAATCCTAGTACTTGGGAGGCTGAGACTGGAGGATCCGGGTTCTTCGCCAGCCTCAGCTACTTAGTGAGTAAATAAAGAAAATGAAGAATAAAAAATAAAGAATAAAAAAAATAGGGCTGGGGGGTGTAGCTCAGAGGTAGAATGCCCCTGGGTTCAATCCCCGGTACCACAAACAAAAGATGACTTATCAAAATCTAGTATCTTGATAGACTTATAGAACTGAGATGTAGACTAATGTAGTTTTCATCTTCCAAAAGTCAGTTGATTATCACCATGTAGTATAGGTGGTTTACAAATTATTAACATAATCTTTGGACACTTTATAGCGGGTAGGAGAACTATAATTCCCATGCAGTTAAGCACTTACTCTAAAACTGGATTCCTCCAGTGAGTTTCCCTTCTCAGGCATGATTTAGTAAAAGAGAGACATATACCAGCCAGGGGCCATTTGTCACCAGCAGAGCAGCTGTGATCTGCTTACAGAGCAATTTCACCATTCATTAAAGAAATCCAAGCATGATGACTCTGGCCAGGTGTACATCCTTGTAAGCAAATAGCAGTGGTGTGTGTGTGTGTGTGTGTGTGTGTGTGTGTGTGTGTATGTGGTG
Organism: Glis glis; assembly: GCA_004027185.1. Classification (NCBI taxonomy): domain Eukaryota; kingdom Metazoa; phylum Chordata; class Mammalia; order Rodentia; family Gliridae; genus Glis; species Glis glis. The sequence goes on from PVJS01009231.1 coordinate 10,703, forward strand.
TTGTGTGTGTTGTCAAGAAAATAATTTGTGTGTCAGTTAAGCAAGTGCAAAACTGTGGATTGCTCCGACATCCATTGAACTGAGTGTTAGTTTATCTGACAACTACCTTGTACATGTTTTAGAAGCTATTATTCTGTATTTTTAGAGAATCCTGCACATGGATTATATTTTAAGGAATTTTATAATGCTCCATTGAAGGTTCTGCATGCTTCCATTGTGTTGGTTACAGAACATTTTCTGTCAACCTAATATTTTTTCCCAATAATTATTTTTTAACACGTTTATTGTTGCATTGTAATCTCATATAATTATGTAGTTTCCAATAATTTCCAAGTGGCAGTCACCATGTTTAGCAAATCATAAATATGTACTGGTATCATAACTATAATATACTGTCTGGAACTTGATTTGGGGTAGGTTGGTAACTTTTTGAAAGAATATTTATTATAGATGTGGTAAACTTTCTAGTGTTTGTTAATTTGTATATGCTCTATAGTTGACCTGAAATTTTGTTCATCCTAGGCAGTATTTTGTTTATTTACTTGTGGTGGTTCTTATTGTTTTTAATGCCACATTAACGATCTGTGCAACATGTATATATGTGATAGTCAAATATATATATTTGCTCTTAGCAGTGCTTAAATGCCTTATATTACTAAAACACAAGTTGTTGTTTTATGGGACTGAAAAATCAAGTTCACAAGTTTCGGGATAGGTATAAACATAATAATTAAAAGCATGAGTTCTGGAATCAGAGTCCCTTGGCCTAGCCACAGCTTCCCTTCGTACTAGTTGTATACTTGGACAAGCTGCTTAATCTTTAGTTTCTTCACTGTAAAATGGGGATATTAAAAGAGTATTTACTTTAAAAGGCTGTTGTGAAGATTAAATGGAGTAATCCATTTAACACAGGGCCTGGCAAACAATAAATATTCAGTAAACTTTTATCATCTCACATATTTACATTCTCACAGGCCTGAGAAATGGTACCTGCCCCTGTGGTTAATTTTCTCTTGTCTAGATACTGAATTTATTTTAAGGATGCATGAGGAGATGAGCCACAAATCAGTAAGACTTATAGGCAAGCACCTCCTTTTTATATAGATAACTTTTTTCATTTATTACAACTAAACTTGTGTTTAGGCCAAGTTGAAGACACAAGACTTAAGAAGTTAATTTTATTCTTTTATATTTTTTATTTATTTGTGTGTGTGTGTGTGTGTGTGTGTGTGTGTGTGTGTGTGTTACTGTGGTACCTCTGAGCTACACTCCAGCCCTATTTTTTTATCCTTTATTTTGAAACAGGGTCTCACTAAGTTGCAGAGGGCCTCACTAAGTAGCTGAGGCTGGCCACGAACTCAGATCCTCCAGTCTCAGCCTCCCAAGTACTGGGATTACAAGTGTGTGCCACCACGCCCGGCTTACATGTCTTTTTAAAAGGGGTCTTGCACAGTGTAAAATCCCACCAACTTTTCAGATCTCTCTTAATATCTCTTCTGCATGTTAATAGCAAAGCGAGGAGAGAACCAGGACTATTTTTCTGCTCTTTTATTTAATCTGAGCCTCTTGACCCAGATGTATGGAACAGGATATTTCATCTTCTGCAGGAGCTACTAATGAAAGTCAAATGCTACAAGACGCTGTCCTTATCATCAGGAAGGTTTATTAGTCAGTGTCTTCTCAGAGGGACATAGGATTATTGTACAAAGCAGGATATTTATTTGATAAAATGCCTTGTAGGTCAATTTCTATGAATTTTTCCTCAAGAGGCCTTGGAATTATCCCAAAAATGAAGAAAAAAATTTCTTTGGCTTTGAGAAGTAATTTTCAGTAAAAACTGACTTAAGAGAAGTAAGTCCTTGTGTGTTTTCTGCCCTTTGATCATTTGGAATAGTCTTTTACAGGAAGTAACAGTATCAAAGAAGGAAGGGGACCAGTGGAAAAACAAAGATTAAAAACATAGTCACTGAAACATTCTCAGTAGATCATGCAGAGCTGTTTATGTTCTTCCTGTATCTACAAACCCTCTTGGTAGGCAGATTCTTCATCAGAGCTATTTGTAGATAGTTTCATTTGATACTTATATTGTACCTAGGTCTTAGCACCTAGGTCTTTAGCATATATATATACAGTACTGAGGACTGAACCCAGGGGTGTTCTATCTCTGAGCTACACCCCCAGCCCTTTTTATTTTTTATTTTGAAACAGGGTCTTGCTAAGTTCCTGGGGGGGGGAGTCTCACTAAGTCACTGAGGCTGTCCTTGAACCTGCAATCCTCCAGTCTCAGTCTCCCAAGTAGTGGGTTTAGAGGTGTGTACCACCATGCTCAGCAGTACCTTTAGGATCTTTAAAATCATTTTTTTAAAATTTAATCACCTGGTAGTTTCTAAATTATCAATTACAAAATAGCATGTTTGCTTTGGTTAACTCATACCAACAGATAAATTCTTCAGGAGAAATTCCAGAAACACAGATAGGAAAGCAGTGCCACAGTAGGGGCAGTATTAAAATCTGTTGCTGTTTTTTTGCATTTGGGTCTTGACTACAACTTTGCCTAATTACATACTTCTTTTTTTTTGCCCATTCACATGCCTCTTTTATCTAGTTTATTATATGATTGAATATCAAGTTGTATTCAGCATCGGTCTTAGACTGCATGTACAGCATGGGGGGCTTGACTATGTTCTTGGAAAGAAGACATAAGGAAGAAATTAGGCTCTTTTTCTAAAACCCATGATGATAAATTACTTTAATCTGCAGTAAAATAAAGTTGTAGATGTCCTTGTCTAGTAGTTGTCGGGATTCACTTTCTAAATAGTGAATTTTATGAAGAGTCATTTCTCTGATTGGTCAATCAAAGCATTTATGAATGCAAACTCCTAAACTAGATCAGTAATTCAGTTACAAGTTTCTTATTTTCAAGAAATTTTTTATCTAATTGGTGATACAAGTAAAAAATCCAGTCAGTTTCTTTATAAAAGACCAATAGTCTTTAAACTTTCAAATCCAATGGCATTTTCTTAGATTGTTTTTTAAGCTCTCAGTGGTGTTCAGCACCAGTGATTGTTCCTCATTCTGTTAACCATAAGCTGGTACTCCTCCTTCCTTTTTGACTTCTGTATTCCCTTAAGAGAGACTCCACCAGGGTTCATATCTTAGGCATTTAGAAATTCCCTAGTCTCTTTAAAATATTTTGTATTGTTATCAAAATACTTTAAAAATGTTACTTTATATGTTACATATGCTTGTAACAGTCAATTTAAATATGGAAACATCTATTTTTCTGAAAGCAAATGAACCATATTAAGTTGAAATACATGAAATTGCTATTTTTGTAGGTCAAAAATGACCAAATATTGGCAGTTTAATCTTTTTCTTTTATGATTTTTTTAGCTTTCTTGACTGCTATGTAAGAAATCCATCATATGCTGTATAAATTGAAATATGGTTTACCTTTATACTTCCAAATACAATTTAATGAAAAATATCATTTTCAACTAAATTGATGTGTTTCAAGGTTATATTTTTATAAGTGTGTGACTTTCATTATCATGAATATCAACAATTTATCAGAATCACAAATTTCCAGGTAGGCTTTTTCGTCTTCATTGAAGAAGTGAAGACAAAAAATGGGGGAAAGTATTGGGCAATCCCTTTCCTTCTTTTGCTTTTCTTCAGCATATTGTTTATTCATTCCTGTCTGCAGTGCTAGAGTTAGAAATAACTGTAGCCAAATTTCAAGGTCTTACCCAGTAGCAGGTTCATCTCGTTCCTTGGCAGGCACAGACAGTCTTTATGTGATGACTCTATAATTACCCAGTTTTGGTAAACACACATTATTTAGCCAATACAGCAAAATGGTTCCTTCAGAGCCATTACATTGCAGTTCATCAAGTAAATAGTGATTTAGTCATTTTCACGAAAAATGTGTGTTATTTCGTTGATAGCCTGTCAATCCACAGCATTCAGCTAATTCCCTATCCCCCTTTATGCGTATTTTGGAACCTCTTTTTGAAAACCATTACTGTACTCTATGAAAACTATTCAATGCTATATTCAATGTAAAAATCAGTTAGTGTGAGTTTTTTATAGATATTTCTATTATGAACAGTCTTTCAGTGTTTGAGATAACAGGACACAATACCCAGACTATTAACTTGGATTGCTCTGATAGAAATAAAAATAACTTATCTTTAAAGAATAGAAATGATTTTATGGCTAGGCCCTGGCAATATTTTTTACTTGATCATTTAAATCTGGAATAATTTAATGACAGAATTGCAAAACCAATTTAAGAAGATGTGCTGTAGTGTCTATTGGTGCTGTCTGAAAACAGGTGTGTACTGGTGAGACTGCTTCAGTAATGTACAGTTAGTTTTACAAACAAGGGTGCCTTTGGATTAAAATTAAGATGATGTCTTTACTTATTTTTCAAAAAGATTCATTTCCTTCAGGGTAATATTAGTATAGTGTTTTATATATCCCCCTGAGGGACAAGAGCCAAAATGTAGACTTCTGAACTCAAAGATAGAATTCCATGGAGACAGTGGTGAGGAATCTGTGCTTATTTGTTTTTGTAGTGAAGCGTCATGCAAGAATCTCTAACAAAACAATGCATTCAGATGTAGATGGAATCCCTACCCTCCCTCATGATTTTTTTCCCCCTGAAAGACAAAAATAGCTCCCTCATCACAGTGCTGCTGGGCCTTGATGGAAAATGTCATGCTGTTTCTTGTTTCTTCTCCTGGTGGCATGATGTGTATTGAGAACAGGTGTGACAATCTAAGTATATTTAGCAAATCTCTGTAGGACACAGAACTGGGAAATTAGAATGGAATCACCTAAGGACTTCAAAATGGAATCCCACAAACTACCTCAGGCCCTGGTTGCAGTTAATAACTCTTTTGAGGACAGGGAAGAGAATAAAATCTCTACTGCTCCTTACGTATGAATTAACAGTGCCTCCTATCATATGAGAAAGTTTGCCATAATCCACTTACATCCCAAAATAATTCTTGCAGTCCATTTTGCTAATCCATGTGTGATTCTATCAGGGCAGAAAACTGAGTTGGGAACAAAGGTCCTTTCTCCATGGTGCTTTCCTATCATCCTTGTTGCGATGATGGCCTAAAAATCAGCCTTCCCTCCAGCTGGTGCCTTATTGTCCTCCCTAAAAATGTGGGAATGGTAGTGTCTCAGTCAACATTCCCACTGCATAATCCAAAATGACTGACCATACAACTTAGATGAAGGAAGATTTATCTGCTCACAGTTTTCTTGGAGATTTCAGGTTGAGTCATGTGAGGCCAGTTTACATCTGCAGAGCTCAGGGCATGGTGGTGGGAAGCAGAGCGAGGCATAGCACAAGGCTCCTCACACCAGGGAGGCCAGAAGCAGAGAGCGAGCAAGGGGAGGAGAGATCCAATATATAGTCCCCAAGACCACACCCCCCAGGAACCCACCTTTTCTAGCTGTACCCCACCAACCTACATTCCACCCAGGCTGTGGGAAATTCATCACAATGGATTTCATCTACCGATTAATCTACTGATGAGATTACAACGCTCAGTTGACTTAATTATATCAACTCTGAACATTAATACATGAGCTCTTCAGGGGACATTTTATATCTAACTATAATAGGTAGTGAAGTTTTCCATCTTGAGTGACCACTTGTTTGACAGTCAGAGATGTCTGCCTGAATTCTCTTGTTTGGTGACACATGAGGAGGCCACTTCCTTCCTACTTCAGCTGCTTTCCTCAGCTCAGACAGCTTTCTGGTGTTGGTTTTACATTTTTATTCCTCATCTGAATTGAAATACTCAAGGAAAAGGGCCAGAAGAAAACCCCCTCAAATATGTATACTATATGGAAATTCGTTTTCCTTTTTTTTTTTTTTTTGGTGTGTGTGTGTGGTACTTGGATAGAACTCAGGGGCATTCTACCACTAAGCTACATCCCCAGCCCTTTTTAGTTTTTTTTTTTTATTTTGAAATAGGGTTTCACTAAGTTGCTAAGGCTGGCCTTGAACTTGTGATCCTCCTGTATCAGCCTCACAACTACTGGAATTACAGATACACACCACTGTGCCCAACTGGCAATTCATTTTCTATGCTTTATTTCTCCCCAGAAACATCTGTAGTCTTCTGAGTTTTCCTGAGGACTCTCAGGAAAAAGAACTTCCTGAACCCATCAAAGAAATCTAGAGACTCAGGATAGAAGGGGAGGAGGAAAAGAGAAAAAAATCATTTTATTTATGGATCTTGGCATCAAAGACATTATTCTCAGCATTAAAAGATCCTTCCTAACATCTGATTTATCAATTATGTTTTTTAAAAAGTAGTCATAAGAAGCAAGATTTTACTCTTCTGAATAGAAAGAAAAAGAACGGTGGTCCATGCTCCATGTTTGCCTTCATGACTTCCCTATGAATATCCTTTCCCCATTGCACCGTGAGCTTTTTAGTTTCTTTCTCTCTCTCTCTCTCTCTCTCTCTCTCTCTCTCTCCTAAAAGCCTTCACTAAAGAGACAAAGCAGAGTGGAAATGAACTGATATGGCTGTTGTAAATACTTCTCCACTTCTTCCCCTCACTCCCCCAGGATCACCCAAAGGGGGTGATCCTGAGAAGTGGGAGGCTCATGGGTACACCAGATCTCTGAGCAAGGAGCCTGTAGCCCCTCCTAAAAATCAAGTGAGACTAGGACCAGAGAGAACTGAAAATGGAAGTGGACCATAGATCTAGATTTTTTTTTTTTTTGGAGTGATATAATATGTATGTGGTATTTGATTCATTTTCTCAGAAAGAGTGTCTGAGGTGTCAACAGAAAAGAGGGGATACTGCTAATATGAATTACTGCTTTTAACATGTCTTCATGGTGATAAACTGGCAAGGTTGGAGAGTAAATTTGGCTGCCATGTTCAAGGGTAAGACAACTGAAGGGATTGGAATCAGTAAGGTAAACAAATAAATGACAAACTGATTAAGCATATCTAATCTGTAAAGCACAGGGGTATTGGGGGAGGAGGAATACCATGATGCTGATGGTGAAGACTTGTTTTGTTGTTGTTGTTGTTTCTGGTGCAATAGCCTTTTCTGATTCTAAAAGCAATATATTAAAAAATCAAATAATATAGAAAAAGTATTAAAAAAGTAAAAATTGATGATAATCCTACCACACATAGGATACAACTGACAACATTTTGGTAAAAATATTTTTTATACCTGACAAAATTGGTTTTAGAATGTACATTTTAAAAATGGAATATTTTATTATTTTGATGAAAATGACATGTTTGCTGCTTAAATTCTCAAGTAATAAAGCCAAGTACAAATAAACTAAAAAACTTCCCCAGAAACATCACAAAGAAATAGCCGCTGCTGTCTTGTTCTTTCCTTGGAGTTATTTCTATGTGTGCACAGGTATAGACTGATTTGTGTGACTTTTGCATGAATCGAATCTGCTTATTTACCCAAAAGATGGCACAGATACTTCTCATATAAGACATCAATTTTAATGGCTGCACTAATTCTCAACATATGGATGGGTTTGTTTCACCATTGCTTTATTGAGATATATTTAAGTTGTTTACAGCCTTGATGCAGTCAGACAATATGCACCCTCATAGCTTGGTTCACTTATTCATCGTATTTCCTGAGTACCCATTTCTAGAAGGGTAGTTTCTCAATCAAAGGTCATACCCATTTTAAAGATAATTTATACCTAATGACAAACTAGTATTTATTAAATTCACATTATTTTGTTTATCAGACTGTACCTTTTCATTCATTAATCAGCCATTTGTATCTTTTTCCTTCTTTGATATTTTATTGATTTTTCTTTTATCCTTTTATTTGTATCTTTTTCTGAATTTTTCTGTTTATGTATTTTTCTTTTTGGTTTATAAATGTTTTTATATAGTAAATATTAACTCTGTGTCTGTTGTATGAGTTTCAAATATTTTTCCTGTTTATACTTTATCTTAAAAACGTATTTAATGGTACTTTTACAGTTGGCTGGTTCTTGATCTGAGTTCTGTTTACTATGTAAAAGAAAAAACTGCATGGGCCAGGTAACAGCCAAGATCTTGTTCAAGACTCTTGCAATAGAGCAAAGAAATTGCACTCAACTCACTTGAAACAAAAGGCCGGGGTTTGGTAAGCACTGGGGAAAGTCAGTGGAAAAGTACTAGAGGACATTGCAGGGGAAGGAGAGGTAAGTCCTTGTGATTAGGCAGTCAGTGTTTGTTAATTGGTGCTTATCAAAGTCAAGATCCTCCCAGAGACTATGTAACAGGAATGGCTGCCAGGTCCTTGAGAAAGAGATTCCAGGGTTGTAGAACATTTACATCTCAAAGGATCAAAAAAGAATTTACAATCGCTAGTTAGCAAAAGTAAGTGCTCTAATAAAAGGAAAGTTTAGGGACCTATAGTCAGGAAGGAATCTGTCTAAAGTTGGGAATGATATATCATTCTCAGGAACAAGAAGGCTAATCAAAGACAGAGACTGAGGGGAGATGAGCAGTGGAAGTACTTCTTAGGCAGAGGCTAAGGCCGGAATTGGGATTATGGGAAGTGAGAAAATATGAAGGCAGGTGGAACATCAGTTAGACCATAGGTTAACCCTTTGCTTGTCTCCCTGAAACCTCCTGCCAGGCAAAGTTGTGGTAAATAAAGCAGGCAGCCAAAATGTGTGTTGTATTGGTCCTCGCTGCTGAGAAATGACAACTATTGTCATTGGTCACTCAGAATTGGGATTCTGCTAGTTCCTATTTGAGTTACTACCTCCTTGCCTGCCACAAATGTTAGCTGTCAAGAGTGCCTAATATCTATAATATAAGAGCAAGGGTCTGAAGACACCTGAGTTCTAATCCTGGCTCTACTATTTATTAATATCCTGTAGACAAGTAATTTACTTTCCACGAGGGTCAGTGTCGTCCTCATTTGTAAAGTGGAGATAGGAACTCTATTCAAGATTACTGGGAGAAGGGGAAGGCTATTGGGGTAATTCAGTGAGATCATATACACAAAGTACCTGGCCCATGTCCCACACATAGAAGGAACTCAATGTTTGTTTCCTTCCCTACCATCTTGATTAAATACTACTCCCCCACTTTGATTAAAAACAACGAGGGGCATACTTGCCTACCTGTACAATTCTTTAATAATTATATTACAACTTTACTTCATAAAGTGGAAATTACTTAGAGATCCCATTCTTTGCATGGTCTAGGCTATAGGATATGAATGCTAAGTGGAAGGGAAGCAAGGTTATAACCTGCTTCTTTCATCTTGTCTTATTAGCTGTGATCAATGAGCCAGCCTCCTCATCATGCCTCTGTCATTTTGCCGCGGAGCCTCCTCAGTGTTTTTCCTTTATAGATTCGTTTCATCTTCATGCACAAACTAGGTGTGGATTGCAACTTTTTTTTTTACTTTATCACCAGTATCAGTATTGATTTATAGGCAGCTCTGTTCACCAAAAATGAATCTTGTGATTTAAAAATGCACATTAATTAGCATTTTGCTCTTAATGAGTTATTGGTGATGAAGCAAATTAATTGTTTCATAAAATGCTTATCTTGGGTCTATAATGTACAAATTGGTTCTTTCCCAACTAATTGAAATGTTTCTGGTCCTAAAATTTGGAAAATGTATATATGGCAAGCACTCCACAAAAAACAGAATCTAAAACCTGAATCATAAAAAAGAGGACCTTTCTTTTTTTTGTACTGGGGATCGAACTGAGGAACATTCTACTTCAAGCTACACCCTAGCCTTATTTTACTTTATTGAGACAAGGTCTTGCTAAGTTGCTGGGGGCGGATCTCACTAAATTTCTGAGGCTGGCCACAAGCCTGTGATCCTCCTGTCTCAGCCTCCCAGCTTAGGCTTTTAATTCTACATATTTAATAGTTATTCCTCTCAAATTGCTAAAAAATAGTAGCTCAAAACAATGACAAAGTATACTCCTTTTAAGATTGTACAAATATTATTTGTAAGAAAAATATTCAAAATGTCAGAACAGTCTCTATTTTCATAAATCACTGTGTGCAGTTATTCAGTGGTAATTATTTTATATTTTAAGTATTCACAATGGAAGTTTATTTAACTGTTAAGTTGGGGTTTCATTGTTTAAAAATGTTGTTTAACATAGCATAGAGCACCTGAGCACCAGGAATACTCTTTTTTCTGTGTTTGCTAATGTCATCATAGAATCAGTTTTCACTGACTTGACTATTATATAGCTTTACATATATAAATGAAATGTGCCTTTTGCAATTTTATGCACCCTACAAATAATGAAGGAATAATGTAGATATACATATACATTCAATTTTGTAATTATATGTATACAGTGTGATGCTTTATGATTTTGCAAGCTCAAAACTTGGTTAGCTATTAACTGCTCACCTTTAGAACTTTAGGTTTACCTGTAAGTTTAAAGGGTAGAAGAGGAAAATGCATAGGTAGAGGATTATTGGT
>PVJS01009231.1:21286-51023 GCA_004027185.1 Glis glis
ATTAATATGCGCAACCTAAGGAGTAGTAGGGTCACACAAGGGATTCTGGTTGATAATGGAGAACCCTCAGCGGAATAAGGGAAGTGGTACAAGGGAAGGGGGAGGGCAAGAAAGAAGGGAATTAATGGAATTACTATCATAAATAATATGTACATGTGAAAATATACCAACATCATTCTTGGTACTCCATACGGGTGGGAGGAGGTGGGGGGGGCACTAAGAGCTGTTTGCATATATGTTAACATCAAATAGATATTCATTGCAATGTAAGACTCCAATGCACCAATAAAAGCACGTTAAAAAATAAAATTAAATTAAAAAAAATAAATAAAAGTGATCGTTAAGAAATTAAAACAAAAAATAGACACATAACATTAGTGAGACTACCCCATGGTTTCAAAGTACATTCCAATATGTAAACACCAAATTAAGTAGGAGATGTTACCAAAGACCTTGTAAAAAAAAATGTTCTGTATTCTGCTAGTTCCCAACACTCTCAGACTGTATTTCTCACATCTTGCTGTCAGTTGACTTTTCATTAGGTTCTGCTAATGAGAGGCACTGTTGGGAGACTGGGAGGTGAGGAGATGGGAGGCACCCAGTTTCTGGAAGATTTCTAAAAATACAATAGCAGTAACAGCCCTATTGGCCTTGGCCACTGAGGAGGGGAATGGTCTGGGCAACAGGGCTTTTAGTAGCAGGTTCCTGGACTGTAGCTCACCCAGCCAGGCTGTGACATATAGCCAAGACTTGAAGCATTCCACATTGACCTCTAGGTAGTGCTTCTGCTCCTCTGGCTGAGGATAATGGTGGTTTCCTACAGTTACTGATCTTTGAGTGACTTTACTTTATTCTCTATGACTTCTTAAGTACTTCCAATATTCATGCATCTAATTCCTCTATTAAATTCTTCTTTTTTAAATACCTGGGGTAGTTCCTGTTTTCTAATGCATTCCTAAAGCAATGTATTCAACCCCACATTTAAGTACCACTCATTATCTATTAATGTGCCCATGATGAATTTACCTGAAGTAACATATTTAAACCCAAAATGAAATTGTGGCCTTGGGCATTGGACTTCACTCTGAGTCTTCTTCAGAGAAGCTAATATAACAAGATGGAGCGGGCAGAAATATCAGTCAAGGGAGATAAAAATCCATAGCACAAAATGCCACCATTGACAGTCCAAAGTATACTTTATTTAATGTTCTGCTATGAAGGATGTGGAATCAAAGTCTTTTTCTGTCTAGCTCTTCTTCATCTTGTTCTTAGTGGCATCAAACATCCCTCAAGGAATAGACTAGAAAACTAGCTGAAGGAGAAGGATCTCTTTAATAACAGGTACTAGGGAGGAAATAAGTAACTAGAGGGCTTTATACTTACCATTTTGTTCCTGGATTTATGATGAAATCTAACCTTTGAGCAAGGTATACTCCTTTTTTGCATATGATTTTTCAGGGCAGTGTTAGTCTTAATTTAAAGAAATACATTTTTATTACTTGAACAGATTTGCAAAAACTTGCATCAGTAACACTTTTACAAACTATTTACATATCTGAAAATTTACATCTCTTTAACTATTGATGTTGAGAATATATAAGGAAAAAGTAAACTAATATTTTGGGCCCATGTAGGTATGTTTCTTATTTCAGTCCTATAAAATATGGTTTTTGGTGACCTCCTAGAGGCTAGGAATATATCTAAATTGAAAGAACAAACCATGAAAATTCATCATGTAAATATGTTTTTAAGCAATGTGTCAATCTTTGCCCTTCCTCAGGAAAGCAGGAATGTCAACACTGCAAACAAGAGAAATAAGTAAACTGTGTTGTCATGCTTCAGACAACTGTGTACATTTATGCTAGTTCTAAAAATATCTAGGTAATTTGGGAATAATCTGCTCTTCCACTGCTAAAAAGTGACCATTGTGTTTCAAATATTGCATCTAGTTCAGTCCCCATTTTGTTGTTAGCCTTATGCAGACACAGCCATGTCAATATTTCCACCAGACCTACCCGATAAATAAAAGCCAATAAATTGGCTTTTATTTTGGTTTTTGTTGGACCAAGACTTTATGGTAAGTAGAACTGGGTGTTTGTCCTAGCTATAATCCCTGCCTATGGATTAAATGGGATTTTAGCAGGAGTTGAAATCTTTTGATGGCAATCAAATGAAACCGTGCTGTAGGACTCCACATATTCCAACCACATAGCATTTGCCGAGAATAAGCATCTGTAGTAAGAATTTTGGTTTTGATTTCCACTTTTTTCTTTCTCAAGAACCACATTTCTGAGTCTTTAATTCTCCTTCCTTCCACAACTGTCTACATTCTTCCAGTATATTCATCACTGCTAGGAATAAACTCATCCTAATGATTCTCCAGTGGTCAACTCCTCTATTAATATCAATTTCCTCTTTAGCTTCACATTGTTGCCCCTCTTTCCCAACACTTTCTCTTTAAAAAATGTTTTTTTATTGTTTTCCTTGCATCTATGAAGTCCAATAGTAGTGCCTATAGTTGGCCCCAAGGCAAGGCAAGGAGAGTGACTTTGAGTTTACTGATCTATGGTAGTGTCAGTAAGATTCAATATAAAAAAATGGGTGGGGAGCAGTCATTGCCCTATCTGTTTCACCTGGTTGATGGGGCAATCGACAAGAAGAGGCAGTATTGAATAATGAGAAGGACCTAGGCTTGGAGGAGTGAAGAAAGGTATAGTTTAACTTACATCTGCAACTCAGTAACATGGGATCTCCTCAAATGTTAGTTTCTTCAACATTTTTCAAAGTGTATTGAAGAGGAAATGAGATGTGGTGTATAAATGTAGTTTGTATACTGTGCAGTGCAGTTTATACAGGCTTATCTCTGTTCAGGAAAACAGTGGCAAATTGACTGGGGGATTAATCTATTTTATTATCTCTGTATTAGAATGTGTTTTCTGACAATTCTGTTATTTGACAGACTGCATATAGATGCATATCCAATTTAATAATCTTTTTTGGATTGATTTTTCATCCAATCAAGAAATTAGATACATTTGGACAGGACCATGTTTGGGAAGAGACAGATTGAAAACAAGGATTGGCAGTAATCGAGGATTTGCATCAAGCAAATTATTAACTTGGACATCAAGTCATTTGGTTTCTTTTCTCCTCTCTTTCATCCTGATTCCTCCCTCTTTCTCTTTCCAAATTGTTCTTCATGTCCTTCACCATCTAGGCTGACCCATGAATTTCCTCACTGTTTAGGGTTTGTGCCTCCCTATGATGTTAGCAGCTTGAGTTAGGTCTTTAGCGAACTATAACTCAGAAAATATGTATCTGTCAGTTTTCAGTGCACTCTAGATATTTTAAAAAGAAAAACTGAATATATATAGAATCAAATGCTTATTAAATCATAGTGCTATAAGAGAAGAAATCATCTGAATTATTGATTTCAAGGTCAAACTGCTGTAGCTGCAACCCAGAAGTCAGGAAGCTGCTACATTCCTCCCTCCCCTCTGCTTAAATTGAAGCTGGTGACTAGACACTGGAATATGGAATCCAGTTACTGAGGTCCTAACTAACTATCTTACTAGTTAAAATGTACACAAGAGTGTCTCATTGGCAGAAAAAAAATATGTATATGCAGAATCCTATCTGCCAGGCAGCCTAGAAATGCCTGGCATTTTTAACTTCTCGTCCTCTAAAAGAATGGGGTAAGAATGGAAGCGAGTGCCTCCAATAGCCAGTGGCTTCAGCTAGGGAGGCTAGATGGCTGATATTGCCAGATCCTCCTAAAGTTTTCAGAAACAAAGGGGGAAAAAAACTGTCTGGGGTTACAGAAACCCATGAAAACAGACACATCACTTGAGCCCTTGTGAGTGGGCGCCAAGGACATGAAGATCTGCTCTCAGACTGAGAGTTGTATAGACATGTTTCATCGTGGAGCAGTTTCCATGGAGAATGACAAATTTCCCAAAGTACAAAGGACTTGTGAAAACATTTCTCCCTTTAGCAACTGAAGTGCTTCCCAGGGAAGAGAGTTTGATTCACTGAGCGCTAGTGCCATTCATTCCATAGGAGGCTCCAATTTAACAAGCTAACATCATAACTTTGCACTGTGGACATATGGATATTTTGATCCAGCCCCTGTTGCTGGAGTAAATAAAGTAAGCACTGATAGTTTCAGAGCTCACTGATGTATTTATGAGATGGCTGCTGCAGGTTATCACAAGGGCTGTCTAGAAAAGCATTGTCATGAATGGAAGCTAAAGGCTGACTTTTTTTGTTGTTGTTTTGCTTTGCTGAGGGTGGAATCCAGGGCCTTGTGCATGCTAGGCAAGCACTATACCAATGGCTACACCCCCAGCCCTAAAAGCAGGCTTTTGTTTAATTCCCAGCTCATTGGTGGTATATTTTATGTAAATAGGAAAAAGAACCTTTTTAACCCCCTACCACATTTTGTGTAAATGACTCATGAAATCAGCTTATCTTAGAGTGTGGCTTTAAAGTACTGATCAAGGGACTCATTTGGTGTCTACTTCCTGGTAGATTTTAATTTGGAGTGATTTCAAATTGTACTTTGTTTATTTTTCCTCTTAATGGAAGTTTTCTCCTAAAATAAGTAGACTATTGAACTATTCTTAATCTTACTTATCAGATAGCTAATTCTTAAAGCTTGATATAAATCTAATCTAATGGGTGGCCATGTGACTGAGGTAACTAGCTGGAAATTTGCATTTCTCATCAGTTTTCCTGCTTATCCCACTAAAATTTAGCCCTCAGTAAGCTCCAAGAATCATGGTGATTTCCCCTTCTAAATTACCATTATCAGCGGCAGAACTCTGTTTCCTAAAACAAACATTAAGTTTTGTTTCTGGTTCTCTAGAAGACCATGAGAAGTGGCTATCAGAGAAACTTGAATCAAATTGAATTAATGTAGCGTGTTTTTGTCTTGTTAGACAAAAGCAATATTTCTTAACTTCCAGAACATGAATGAAGTAAAATTACTGTCCTATATGTGAGATGAATTATGCATTAATATCTATACCTAAGTTAAAATTCCCTCTGAGCACAATTATAGTACAGTTATAGAAAAATATGGGGAGGTGGGTGATGGCATTTGAAATGCCACACTCTGAGAATGCCTAAATCCCAGGAAAGGTTGCTGTATGGAGTTCAGGTGTTTGATTAGAACATGCATGGCCTAGTGCTTCATTCTGAAAGAGAGTACAATTAGCAATGAGAGGTTTCAAAATGAATCAGCTGGGAGTTCTGAAAGAAGAAGACAGATGTTGTTGGGGGTTCTTTTCTCTCTGTTTTTAGTATCTGGACCCATATTTTCAAAAGTAAAAGAAGGAAAATATGATGGGTTAAATAGGCTTAGCTAGAATTGGCTTTTATTGATAATTCCATTCTACTTCTCCTTTGCAGGATAATTCTGAATTTGATGAAATGAGTTATTTCACAAGTAGAGGTTAATCCATATTCATCCTCTTTGTGTGTGTGTGTGTGTGTGTGTGTGTGTGTGTGTGTGTGTGTGTCTGTGTGTTACTGGGGATTGAACCCAGGGGCATTCTACCACTGAGCTACACCCCCAGCCCTATTTTTTTTTTCTTAATTTGAAACAGGATCTCACTAGGTTGATGAGAGTCTCACTATTTGCTGAGGCTGTCCTCGAACCTGCAATCTACCTTTTTCAACCTCCCAAGTACTGGGATTACAAGTGTGCACCACCACTCCTAGCCATCCTCTTATTTTTAGTAAGTGCTCATTCTTTGTGAGCCTGTTTCCCACATGGACCTATTCATTGTAATATACTATGTGTAACATGATTTTAAAGTACTTGTAGGGGCCGGGCATGGTGGCGCACGCTTGTAATCCCAGTACTTGGTAGGCGGAGACCGGAGGATCCGGGTTTGTGGCCAGCCTCAGCTACTTAGTGAGGCCCTTTGCAACTTCGTGAGACCTGGTTTCAAAATAAACTATAAAAAAAATAGGGCCGGGGGGTGTAGCTCGGAGGTAAAATGCCCCTGGGTTCAATCCCTGGTACCGCAAAATAAATAAATAAATAAATAAATAAATAAATAAATAAATGAATAAATAAATAAATAAAATAAAGTACTTGTAGTATCTAAACTCAGACTAGGCTGAGAAAAGCAAGACTTTGTCCATCTCCATGCCTGCCCAGGAACAGTACCAGCATATGTGACCAACTTTTTGAGCACTCACTCTGCAAGCACTAATGGCTCTGCAAATATGCACTCACTGACGCTGATCATAACCCCCATTCCTTGTTGTACAAATACAGAAACTGTGAGGTAAAAAGGATAGGAAACTCAGCCGAGGTCACAGAGCTAGTGAGTGCTGAATAGAAATCTGAACCCAGGTACACTGACCCTCAAGCCTACGCCCTTCACCGCCCTGTAGCTCCATCAAAACCACCTGCAAGGACCCTCATAATAGTCTTTCCAGTGATGCCTTGTCATCCCAGCAGTTCCTCTAGCTTTTCTATCTCTTCCCTTTTATTCCAACTCTCATTTCCATAATCTAGTTTTTCATAATCCAGACAGCACCCTTTCTGTGCAACCTGCACATCACATCAGGGACACCGACTTCCCAGCAGTTTCCCTTCTTAGCTCACTGAGTGGCTATTCCTATCCATTTCTGTGTTGAAGTTCCTTAGTTTCCAGTGAGTCCAAGAATTTCCAGTTTTTCTGTAAGACATCCTTGGCCTATAAGAAAACAATTGCTCCCCATAAATATGCAATTCCCATGGTTTTCTCATTCATCATATTCCTAATGCATGAACAAGACAAGTAAATATTTCTTTTCATAGGATGTCCTCATTTGCTTTTAATATATCTTCTATATGTTTGTGCTCATGGTCTCAGATTTTAGTATTGATTTAGTAGGGAGGGGAGCACTGGGGATTGAACCCAGGC
Organism: Glis glis; assembly: GCA_004027185.1. Classification (NCBI taxonomy): domain Eukaryota; kingdom Metazoa; phylum Chordata; class Mammalia; order Rodentia; family Gliridae; genus Glis; species Glis glis. The sequence goes on from PVJS01009231.1 coordinate 28,210, forward strand.
GTTTTCTACCTCTGAACCACACCTCTAGCTCTTTTTAATTTTTTAATTTTTGAAACAGGGTCTCACTAAGTTGCTGAGGGTCTTGCTAAGTTGCTGAGGCTGGCCTTAAACCTGCAATTCTCCTGTCTCAGCCTCTCAAGTACTGGGATTACAGCATGTGCCACCGTACCCAGCTTGGTCTCAGACTTCAGAAGTCAGGATCCATATCTGCAACTCAGTTCAAAGCAGCCCATGGAATGTTCTTAATGAATATCTTTGGCAATGATAACAATACTCAGTTGTGGGATGGGAGTGTAATATTTTGTTGTCCCTGTTGAAACAAAAAAGATGGCTTCCTTGTTGTTGTCTTCTCTTTCTTCCCTTCTACCATAAATGTGACTATGTGTTTATAGTGTGCCAGCCACAGTCCTGATATACATGATTTCATTTAAAGCTCATCACCAATATTAGGGAGATTATTATTACTCTTATGTTACACATGAGGTAATATGCTTGGATAACTTGCCCTAGCTCATCTACTGCAAGGCCAGGATTCAAACCCAGTACATGATTTCAAAATCTGTGGCACTGACAATTATTGTAGATAGCTTATAGAAACCTTGGCAAAGCTCAGATAAAAGGTTCTCTAGTATATGGTCTTGGGAAAATTACTTAACTACTCTGTGCCCCATTATTTCTGACTATATTTTATTTTAATTAATAGAATCAGGAAGATACATAATACATTTTCACATTTAATACTTCCTGATTAGATTTATACATTGAAGTCAAATTATATTAACCAATGTATATAAATGCTATAATTGAAGAATTTTTTACTGAAGTTGGGTCATGAATGCTTTGATAAAATATTTAACTTAATATAAAATTTTCATTACTCAGGGTTAGCAAATATATACTACCTTACTATGATTGAGCAATATATATATATATATATATATATATACATATATATATATATACATATATATTTATCATCTTTCTGCCACTGATAAACCTTATATACTTTTAAGAAGCAAAAATTAGAAGTGGAGAGAAGTTGTATTTTTAGGAATCCAGACTCATTTTCTGTTAAATAGATGATATGAAGTACTGTCCTCAAAGGCTACTTTATTCTATTTTTAATAACCTCTAAATACTACATGTACTTTATAGAATATTAAAAATAAAGGCAAAAAATAAAAACATTGCATTTCTATCACTGAGAGATTGCTACTGTAGCTTTCTCTTGAATATTATTCTAGGTCCTTTTGTATGCATTGACATGCATAACTATTTGTAAATATTGATTTTAATTAAAGTGTTATCCTTTTACACCTACTATTCTGTGTTCTGAACCAATAATTTTCTTTTCATTTACATAAAATTTATCTCATCTGAAACTGAGTCCATAATCATGTTTCCCAGTTGACCCAGTATTTTTCTGTACATTTGGCATGTTCGAATCAGTAGCATTATATATAGTTATTACCCCTTAAGTCTATTTTTAATTTAACACAGTCCTTTTTAAAAATAACATTGTCTTGTTTAAAAGTGCAATTTCATTATAAAAATGTTATAATCCAATTTGTGATTGAAAATTTCATACCTGATCAGAATAAAATTTGATGTGACATTGCAGAAATCTCCTTGATTAGACCCTCCAGGAGACTGGTTACAAATATTAACAATAAACTATGAAAAGATTCCAAATTTGAAATAGCCTGGATTTTAATGAAGTTAAGGTTTTATTCTTTGTGGAACTGGAGGCAATGAAATGGAGAACTATTTTTAAACAAATAGTTCAGAATTACACTGACATATTCTATGAAATAGAAATCATATCAACATATTGTTAATAGTGAGAAAACTACCAGAACTCTGTAGGGAATAAATGTTTCCTTCGAATGTAAGTTTTACAGCTCATTAAAATGTTTTGCTGTGCAATTTATGGTTGGCCTTCTTAAATTTTTCTCTTAGTGATAATAAAGATTTTCTTTACACAGATTCTTCCCAGTTGGACTTCTCAATAGAACACCTAAATACCTACAATGTTTTACTTGTATCTACTCTAGAATGAATAGCAAATGACAGGCACTTAGCCTAACATCACAAGAGCATTAATACAATTATGCCTGGTTCTTATAATCATCCCTCCATCTCATGGTTTGCCAAGAAGACAAGTATTTATTCAGTGCTAACTTTGTGTCCATCTACCTATGAGTTGTGGTTGACAAGCTGAGGAGTCAGAACAGACTGGCTTTAAATTCCTTCTTTACTATGTGACCTTGGGCAATTTTCCTGGCTATGATAATTAGAAGAGAACAGTTTCTCTGGGCATGGTGGTGCACGCTTGTAATTCCAGTACTTGGGAGGCTGAGACCAGAGGATCGCAGGTTCCCGGCCAGCCTCAGCTACTTAGTGAGGCCCTCCACAACTTAGTGAGACCCTGTTTCAAAATAAATAATAAAAAATAAGGCTGGGGGGGTGTAGCTCAGAGGTAGAATGCCCCTGGGTTCAATCCCCAATACCACAAAAAAAAGAAGAAGAGAAGAGTTTCTATATCATGAGGTTGTACTTGGGAGGCGGAGACCGGAGGATCCAGGTTTGCGGCCAGCCTCAGCCACTTAGTGAGGCCCTCCGCAACTTCGTGAGACCCAGTTTCAAAATAAAGGATAAAACAATAGGGCCGGGGGTGTAGTAGCTCGGAGGTAAAATGCCCCTGGGTTCAATCCCCAGTACCACAAAAAAAAAAAAAGAAGAAGAGAAGAGAACAGTTTCTGTATCATGAGGTTGTTGTGGGAATTAGATAAGACACCATAGAAAGCATTTAGAATAGTGCCTGGCACACAGCAATCATTAAATAAATGGCAGTGTAAATTTGTTTTAAAAACTAAATTTGACAGATAGCATCTGAAGGCATTGTTCTGAAAAATGATCCTTGATATTCCTCTTCACTACAAGAAATAATAAACATAAAAAATAAAACTTCTACTTGGGGAAAATATTTTTTCAGAGAAAAAGACAGAGGTTTATTTAGGAATGTGGGGGCAGGGGGATACATGTTCAAGGGAGAACGCAGGCTACTTCAAGAGTGAGAGTGTGCTTGGGGTCTTTACAGTTCTTTTGTAGGAGACCCCACTGAGGGCATGCATCCTACACATGTTCACAGCAGGGATGGTGGTCTGGTTTCCTCAGAATCCTAAAGGAAAATATATATAAAGCAGTGCGACACACATATTTTCCTTCTCCTGTCTAGATGTACACATATGAACACTGTCCTAGAAGGAAATTTTATTTTCATGTGCTCAGTGGGTACTGTTTACACACAAACTCACCACTGTGCCCTAAAACCCGCCACTATCATGGAGCAGGAAAATGTCCCAAGCCAGAGGCACATGTGGTCTGCTCCACAGAGAGTCATATGAATGAATCCAAAAACCTGATTCTATCCAAGTTTGCTACAGTACAAGAAAACCATTCCATCCCAGTTTAGTTCATCGTCTGCCTGCTAGAAGGCCCAGGGCTAAGTCATCCCCAATCAATTAGAATTCTATTTGCTTTTAGCCAGGTGTGATGGCACATGCCTGTAATCCCAGCACTTGGGAGGCTAAGACAGAGAATTGCAGGTTCAAGACCAGCCTCAGCAACTTAGTGAGGCTCTCAGCAATTTAGCAAGACCTTGTGTCAAAATAAAAAATAAAATAGGACTGGGGGTGTAGCTCAGAAGTAGAATGCCCCTGGGTTGAATTCCTAGTACCCTCCCCCAAAAAATAAAAATAGCCAGGCATGGTGGCACACACCTGTAATCCCAGTACTTGGGAGGCTGAGACAGGAGGATGGCAAGCAATTTAGCAACTTAGCAAGACTCTCAGCAACTTTGTGAGACCCTGTTTCAAAACAAAAAATAAAAAGGACTGGGGGTGTAGCTCAGAGGTAGAATACCTCTAGGTTCAATTCCAAAGAGAGAGAGAAGGGGAAGGGAGGAGGGGGAGGAGGAGGAGGAGGAGGAGGAGGAAGAAGAAGAAGAAGAAGAAGAAGAAGAAGAAGAAGAAGAAGAGAGAATATGAATATGAATGAATTCAATTTGCTTCTAAAGAACTTAAAGGTCTATCTTGGGATTCCAGTTCAATTCAGTTGGACAAATGTTTATTATGAAAAAGCACTATGGTAGGCCCAAGGTAAATACGAAGATTAAGAAATTATCCTTGACCTCAAAGATCAAATGGCTCCAGAAGGAGGTATAGATAGCAGAATGAAAAAAATGCTGAAAAGACAGAAAAAGGTGTTATGGACAAGCTTGATTTGTGTTGCAGGGAGAGGAGGTGGGTTCTTCTTAGTGAAGAACATGGAGGAATCATATTCCAAGATAAAATCATGAAAGAGATAAAAGCTCAGGGGTGTAAAAATATTGTACAGTGTGCTGGGGAATAGTGGGATGGCTGAAGCACTGGATATTGAGGAGAAAAGACTGAAAATCATGAAAAATGCAGAATCCTTGCAAAGAAGCTAACACTTAATGTTTTAGGCCATTGCAGGTTGTTTAGATAAGGAGAGACAAATATAATCAGCTTAACGATGTTCTTCTTTGAGAATTCTTCATTATATAAAAAATACCCCTCTGTCAGCTATAACTTTACTATCATTGAATTCTTAGTCCAAGTGGTAAAGCTATTGTTTCTAATAACATATAAACATTATTTTCCAATTTTTATTCTCTCGTTAGTAATAGACACACATCAGAGTAGTGGTGCAGATGAAGACTCACAAAGATGTGACCCATTCATCAAAGAAAACCACTGAATATTTTTTGCTAACCATCTCTTATCTCTGTCCCGGTGATTGTAATCTTTTAATGAAAGCAGAATGCTTCAGCATATTACTTGCACACTCTGGTTCTTTGGTATATTAAAAACCAGGTCCTACAAAATAGCAGAGTGGTTGCCAGGAGCTGGGAGGGGGGTGGGGAGTTGTTATTTAGTGGGTATTGAGTTTCAGAGTTACAAGATGGAAAATTCTGGGGATCTGTTGCACAACTACTAATACACTGCTGGACTGTACACTTGAAATGCTTAGATGATACATTTTATATTGTGTTTTTACCACAATTAAAAATATATTTTTTAAAAAATCATGTCATATAGAAAGGATTTTCTGGCCAAGTATGTTTGTGAACTATTCATACTTAAAATTCCATTTTGGTGACTTATAGTCCACAAAAGCTCTAAGAAGTCATGCAATAAAGGAAACCATTTAACTTTGCTTAGACCTACATTCATTCTACAAGAGTGTTAGCCAAATCACCTGACATGTCAAGAAGGGCTTTACTGAGAAAGTGGCATTTGACTGAGAAGAAAGATGGAAAAGACTGAGGAGGAAGAGGGGAAAGCCATCCAGACACACAAACAACTTGTGAAAAGGACTAAGAGCTGATCCTTCCCAGGGAGACTATTTACTGAAATATCCAGAGCATTTCACATGGAGAAAAGATTAGAATAAGCTTAACAATGTTAGATGTGAGTGCATTGTGTTCATTCACCTTTCTGTTCCTATCCTTGAATTTTTTTTCAGTGAAAAGGTAATATTTAAAAAGTTATAACATTATAAAAATCTCCACAAGTTAAAAATGACTTTCATTAGGTTGATAATTTCATAGGAACCTTTTTATGGGTCTCCATTGTCTTAATATAACTGATTGAGAAATTTTTTCTACTTCCACAAGAATTCTTGGACAGGAACACCTATAGTCTGCTGGTTTCTGGGGCTTTTGTCTCCAGGGATTTTTAAAAGCCACAGTCCCTGACTGGGTGAGAGCCAAGATCAGATACTCTGGGGTTCTTAGGCCCTTTGGTGTCTACTTCTTTAATCCTTTCTCTGTTTCTCTACCCGTGCCACTCACTTGGACACAGAAACCCTTGGGCATAGAATCCTCCAGAGGAAAAGTGACAGCAAGGTGGGGGTGGGGAACAAATAAGGCACTTCAGCTAATCTTGATGCATCTCTGGCCAGTGGTTCATCCTTTTACCTGTTTTTATATCACCCAGATGTGAGGATCCCAGGGAGCAGGTATTTGGTGTACTTTAAGTGATACTTACAAATACACTCTCTGCATTCTGTTGCTACATCTTAAATTACTCTCTTAGGGAAGTTCAGATGAATACTTAAAGGCTACTTAGTAATCAAAGACCTTAAAAAGTTCCAGGCACTCATTGATATGTTGCTGTACATTTAGCTCTCAATGATTAGGTCTGATAAACAAATAAAGTACCCCTGAGTGGAGCAGGAATGTCCTGTGAAGACAATGAGTTCTGATTGAGGGTGGGGTGGTAACAGAACACAATTTACAGGCCAATAATTTGGTCAAATAGTTTTTATAAGAGCTGTGCAAAATGACTGGTTAAGCCACACATGTGTACTGCAGTGGGAGATTTCCCTTTGTTCTTTTTTAAAAATACCTTTATTGGTGCATTATAATTATACATCATAGTGAGAGTTAAAGTGATACAAACAAACATGCACACACATCACTTGGTGTATTTCTCTCTGCAGTGGAGTCACTCCCCCCAAAACCCATCCTTGACTGGAGTCGGTGGTATGCTGGGGTTGTCTGAGGCTGGGTCAGGTGTTGACTCTGGCTTACATGGTGGGAAGAGACTTCATGTCTGAAGAACTCTCCCAGCCCATAAAGACCTTTCTCTGAGAGGGGAGAAAAGAGTAGGATCAGGTTACCTAAATCTAGTCATCATGTATTCTTAAGAATGTGATTACCCTTCACAGTAAGCACTAACATATAATGCTACCAATTTTTACAAAGGAGTTACTGTTTCCTTCTGGCACTTAACTCTCTTAAGGCCATTTTCAGGGATCCGATAGAAGCTCTTAGTCTTGCTAGTTTTATACCACATTCTGGACTACCATGAGATGTCAAGGGGACACTTAGAGCACTTCTTCCTCTTCTGCTGATAATAACTACCCCCAATGGAGAAATGTGTTCAGTCCCTTGACTTCCACCAAATGGGTGGTGGTGCAACATTTGAGGTGGGGCCTTGTGGGAGATCCTCAGGTGGATTGGAGGGAGACCTCAGAACAGATTGTGGGGCTCCAGCCTCTCTTGCTTCCTGTGTTCCTATGTGATATTTTCTTTTGCATGCACTCCTGCTATCTACCAAGAGGTCATCTCCAGAGCTGGGCCAATGCCAATGCCTTGCCTTTGAATCCTCAGAATTGTGAGCTAAACAAATCTCTTTCATTTATATAGTTATCCAGCCTCAAGTTTTTCATTATTCCAATGAAATGCTAATACATATGGTTACTGAATGCCACACATATATTAATACTTCCTGGCTTGGAAGTAGTTTATTCTTTTCTAGAACTTTCTTATTAATAATTTCATTTGTTCCTGCCAATTAGTGTGTGAGGCTGGTAAAATAGATTTTATTATTTTTAGCAAGAAAAAAAACCCTGAAACTTTAGGATGAAGATTATCATGTTTAAACAATATGTACTCATCACATTATTATATCAGATCAAACATTTGGAAGCATTGGATCATGGATACAAGTATAGAGAAAAGAAAGAATTGCATAGTAGGTAAATCAGGGCATTGGAGAAAGATTCTAGTGTGAATCCTGGTGCTGAGTGACCTGTGATTAATCATTTAACCTGACACCTCTCCTTAATGTAAAAGAGTAATTATTTTGCCTTACAAAGTTGTCGTGAAGATTAAATGAAGTTACATGTGCGAATCATCTATCTCAGTACTTGATGCATAGCAGAGGCCTGATAAATAACACCCCCTGATTTCCAAGGAATAAAGTAGAATGATATTCAAGTTAACATCTAACTGTGAGTAGCCAGTTGCAGATAGCCCTGCTCAACTACACATGAAAAATCATAGAGGAAATCCCTTCCACAGAATAGAAAATGTGTTTGGAATAGAAATGAGAACAAACAACAACTTTGCTTGTACAATTGGAGTGGACTATTCTCAGCATATTTCAAGGATATGTAATTGTGCAGCTTGAATATTACTTATTTATGCCCAATTGCCAAGTTCAGGGCTGCTTCTTTGTACAGCTCTCCAATGTTAGCTACTTTGAATCACTTCATTAGAAAGTTAAGTGTCTGAAAAGAAATAGCAAATTATGGAACATATCCTACTATTGTTCTACACACAGTGTCCCAAAGCAGAAATTATGGCCAGAACAGGGCCATGCATACAACTGGCATTCGGTATGCAAGTAAGCTATTGGTGATGACATCTCATATAACCCATGGGTAAAATCAGGAATTTATATCAGTAGATATTTGTAGCTGACATTTAAACTAGAGCATCTTGGGGGGATATCTGATTTATTTAGCAAAGTATAAGACTCAACTATTCATGAAATGAAACACTAGCACTGGTCTTTATGGGACCCACTTGTGGGGAATACTGTGATGAAGCAAGGAGACCAGCGTTCCAGTCTCATTTCTGCCACCGCCAGGCAGGTCACTTAGCCTTGCTGGGCCCTCATCTATTAAATGCTGGCTAGTCTATCACACACATTTCACACTTTTAGAAAGAAGGGTGCTCCTTACCAACTGAAATCTGTACTTCACTTCCTGTCTCACTGCTCCTCCTTAGTTCATGGACCTGTCATTTCTCATCCAGACTATTACCATAGTCCTGATTGAATTCTGTGCTCCCAGTCTCATTTCCTCAAAGCCACCTACCATATTGCTGTAGAAAGAATGTTCTTTGTGAAATGCCAAGCTCATCAAGTCACATTCTACCTTTAAGCCTTTAGTATTGGTCTTAGGATAAAGCATTCATGTGGCATTTGAGGCCCTTCATTGTGTTTCCTGCCTCATCTCTCATTTTCCCTCACTCTGGGTTCCAGCCACACAAAATTACTTGCAGGTCTTCAACACATCTGGGTGCTTCTCGCCTTAGTCTTTGCTTATGCTGCCCTCTCTGCCAGGAATGCTCTCCTTATCGTGCATGACCCCTGCAATAAGCTGTAAATCCCCAGAGGCTAGGACCACTGTCTAGTGCATCTGTCTCCAGTGCTCAGTACTGTGCCTAATACATAGCAAATCCTGAAAGTTAGTAAATGAATGATGGTTCAGATTGCAGATTGGACAGTCAAAAGGATATTTAATTTCAATACTGTTTAAATTATAGTCATAGATTACTAATACAAAAAGCTAGTACTGCCTATAGTATAATTGGCAATTCAGAACCCAGAGGCCAAACATGGTTAATTTTATGGAGTTGACTTGTACAGAAAGGAGGCTTCCCCTGGGAAAATGCTTGTTTTTTGAGGGAAAAATTCTGGCCTCTTTTCACTTGTGCTTTCTTCTCTAAAGCAGTAGATGCCATCATTGAAGAGAAAAGCAATAGGAATAGGGCAATGGGAGTCTCATGGGTACAGAAGGAGAAGGAAAAGGAAATATGATTAGACACTGGGAATCAGAAAGAGAGGATGAGGCTTTAGGTAAGGAATCCCATGTGTTCATGAAAATATTTCAAAGGAGGATGTTGCTGTCCATAATGGGAAGTTGACATTTTAAAACTTCTAGACATATGACATATGACACTCCACCCCCAAGCATTTCTGAGTGTAAGAGCCATTGCTTATGAAGATAGCTCTTTTAGAAAGGATGTAGGCTCAAGGACTGAGTGGTTGACTTTGAAGTCTAGGGTATGCTACTGTGGTAGCAGTTGTTGAGGCCCTGCCCACATCTGTGATGGTGCACCCACCTCCTCTTCCCATTTCATGAGTGCTGCCTGCTAATGGCTCACAGCTGCACTTTTCACTGGGGAATGATCTTCGCCGAAGGCAAATTACCTTGCCTGAGTGATTACACCTTTTCTTCCCTTTAGGGGTGGCCTCTGAGTGGCAACTGACTAATACAGGGGCACAAAAGTCCATCTTCTTTTCCTCAAGATGAAATAACTCTGTGGTGCTTGCTATTCACACTCTTGAGCTCCCCAGGCAACCACACTGAGGTTAAATTTTAGATAACCACATCCTGGCTTAATTCCTTTGCCTGCTGTCTCACCCTTCCCTCAGTTCCTTATAGGCTTGTTTCTTCCTCAATGAATTACTCGAAAAACCACTTGGCCTGGGCTCTCTATCTAGCGAGCCCAATCTAAAATACACTGGTGGTCTAGAAACCCTCTTGTGGGGGCACACCTTCCTGAAAGGGGCTCAAGAGGATTGCTGCCAATCATGTATTTTCCTAGATGAAATTTCTTTCAAGCCATGGTTGTCACCCTGAATAGATGTTCCTCCGTGGTGTATTAGAAAAACTCTTTTTTAAAATCGAGCCTGTCTTTTAGGACTCATATGTGTTTATACTTATTGTGATCTCTCCCCACTTCAGTGTGCATAGTGGACAGCAAGTCAGTCATTTGTCACAAATGGAGCTAAAAGAAAATACTGCCTTTCTGAGGCTTGCTTTTCTTGTTTCTTTTCCCTGACACCCCCCTCAAACTCTAAAACAGCAATTGCTTGCATTTTATGAAAACTGGGATAGATTTAGAACGCAAAAGGCAGCTGGCAAGTTGCCCAGTGTGCCATATGTCACATTTTCCCACTGTAGGTGTTCTCCCTCTTGACTGACAGCTCACAGGCTGGCTGTGGTCCAGTCTGAGGAGGAGAGAAGATCTTGGAAGATCTGCTCAGCATAATTCTTCATGAGGCCAAGTCTCCATCTGGGTTTTAGTTTGTAGGACAGTGTTTATCATCTACCCATATGGAAATGTACATGAGATTATAGGAAGGATGTTAGATGAACTTGGTGCCCTCACGGAAACTCACAACCTTGGCTTTGCAGAGAGTTTAACATAATTGAAGAATTGAGGTATTGACTCCAGAATGGATGGAAATCATCAAATTCTGTGAAAATTTGCTAAATGTGATTTTAAAAAACAACATAAAATATGGGAACCACTGTGCCAACTGATCAAAGAACAAGTCATTTGCTCTCACTCTTACTCCTGATTTGTTTTGTACTATCAATTCTGTTCCCTTAGAAGTGTTTCTCATCCTAAAGTGAGGTAAAAGAAAATCTCCAAGTAACGATGCTTAATTGTTGATAAACTGTTTTGGGGTACTGAGATTAAACAGAAAGGTATAAATCACTATGACTGCTACTCTAATTCACCATTTTATACATTTATGTTCAGTTATAATTTTATTTCTTTTTTAAACCAAAGATCAAGATTCTTAAATTGATCATCCACAGATTTTTAAAACTTCATAGCTATATTTACTGTTCATCTCAAGGGGGAAAAAAGGTATATCATGAAAAGGAGATGTAAAAATAAATATGTAGGCGAAATACTCTTGGCATATTTTGAAATATTTGTATTTCTTCCAAATAACTTAGTAAAAATTTTTAAACTTGTATTTTAGACATGTCATTTTATATAAGATATGATTCAAGCAAATGAGCAAGGTTGGTTTATTGGCATCTTTTAATATGACTTTCTACAGTATCCTTGAGATTTTCAAGCTAATCATTATAGGCCCTGAGATTAGAATTTTTAAATCAGTTCCCATTTCTCCCTTTAATCATTTGAGGCTCATTAAGTTTTTATGTTTTTATCTCCATTAAAAAAACTCTTCTTTTTGTGCTCTAACTGCTCTCACTTCTTCAACCATCTCTCTCTCTCTCTCTCTCTCTCTCTCTCTCTGTGTCTCTCTCTCTTGTACTGGGGATTGAACCCAGGGGCGTTCTACGTCCAAGATACCCCCTAGTCCTTTTTATTTTTTGTTTTGAAACAGGGTCTTGCTAGGTTGCTGAAAGTCTCAAGTTGCTGAGACTGGTCTCCAACCTGCAATCCTCCTGTCTCAGTCTCCCTGGTACTGGGATTACAGGCGTGCTCCATCACACCTGCCCAGATTTTTTAATGTGTCCTATTCTCTTACCTTTGAAAGATCAAGGGAAGCAGGACTGAGCAGACAGGTACTAGTGGCATACCCAACTCACTGGGGTTTTCAAAGTGCACTCCCCATCTTACCCCACTTTCACACAGAAACACCTTCTATCACCTTTCTTCTCTCCTTCACCCCACCTCTCAGAACATAGACATTCCTGTGCCAAAGTTCTGAGGATAGAGAATGTTGAGAAGGGAGGAAGGGAGAAGGTTAAAAGTTCTAGGATTGATGGGTGTGTGTTCCTATTGATGTCTTTGGCTTTTACTTTTCTTTTGGATCTACCTTCTTTGAGTGACTCTCTGATCTCAAGGCAGATGAGGCAAAGCACCTAAGATGTCTCATTTAGAGTAGGGAGGGGTTCTTCACAGACACAACTAGAGTGGAGGGCAGGGAAATAAAGCTCTGATGAGGTAGTCTTCTCTTTTTTTAAAATATAATTTATTCTTTTACTAGTGCATTGCAATTATTCATCATAGTGAAGTTCAACGTGATACAAACTTACATGCGCACAGCTCTTGGTGTATTTCCTTTCACATCCCACCCTGCTCTCCTCTCTCCTCCCTTCCCGTACATGTTAGTGAAATTGATAGTAATACCTCCATGTATCGCCACAGTATTATTTAAACTGTCTCCTTCCTCAATCCTTCTTTCCCCCTTCTTCAACTCCCTCTCCTAACCTGCTTCTACTATTCTACAGGTCTCTCTCCACATTATTTAAAGCCTCTTATGCTTCCTCTTTTCTCCTTAGCTTCCATGTATGAGAGAAAACATACAACTCTTAACTTTCTGGAATTGGCTGATCTCACTAGTTCCATCCATTTTCCTGCAAATGATATAATTTTTTCTTCTTTATGGCTGAGTAAAATTTCATTGTGTATATATGCCACATTTTCTTTAGCCATTTTTTTGTTGATGGACACCTGGGTTCTTTCTATAATTTGTCTATTGTGAATTATGTTGCTATAAACATAGGTATACAAGTATCACTATAGTATTCTAACTTTAATTCTTTTGGAAAAATATTAAGGAGTGATATAGCTGGTGTCATATGATGATTCCATTCCTAGTTTTTGGAGGAACCTCCATACTGATCGCCATAGTGGTTGTACTAATTTACAGTTCCACCAACAGTGTATAAGAGTTCCTTTTTCTCCACATTCTCACCAGCATTTGTTACTGTTTGTATTCTTGATGATTACCATTCTAACTAGAGTTGGATGGAATCTCAGTGTAGTTTTGATTCTCATTTCCTTAATTGCCAGTGATGTTGAACATTTTCCCATATATTTTTTGGCCAATTGTATTTCCTCTTTTGAGAAGTGTCTAGTCAGTTCACTTGCCCATTTTTTGATTGGCTTATTTGGTTTTTTAGTATTAAGGTTTTTGAGTTTTTTATATGTTCTAAATATTAGTCCTCTATCTGAGGAGTGACTGGCAAAGACCTTCTTCCATTCTGTAGGCTCTCTCTTTAGACTCTTGTTTGTTTCCTTTGCTGCACAGAGGCTATCTAATTTGATGCCATTCCATTTATTGATTCTTGCTTTTATTTCCTGGGATTTGGGGGTCTTATTGAGAAAGTCTCTATTAGAGCCTTATATGTTGGAGAGTTGGTCCTATGTTTTCTTCTAGTAATTGCAAAGTTTCTGGTCTAATTTCTAGATATTTTATCCATCTTGGATTGGCTTTTGGGCAGGGTGAGAGATAGGGGTCTAATTTCATTCTTCTACACATGAATATCCAGTTTTCTTAGCATTATTTGTTGAAAAGACTATCTTTTCTCATGTGATACATTTGGCTTCTTTGTCAAAAATCAACTGGCTATAAATTTGAGGATTTGTCTCTTTATCTCCTGTTCTATTCCATTGGTCTAAGTGTCTGTTTTTGTTCCAATACCATGTTGTTTTTGTTATTGTAACTCTGTAATATAATTTGAGATCAAGTATTGTGATGATTTCAGTGTGGTTCTTATTGGTCAGAATCACTTTGGCTATTTTGGATCTTTTGTTCTTCCATGTGAATTTTAAGACTGTTTTTTCTAGCTCTGTGAAGAATGTCATTGGTATTTTGATAGGGATTACACTGAATCTGTTCATTCATCTTTTGTGTATGTGTGTATGTGTGGTGTTCTGGGGATTGAACCAAGGAATATTCTACCTCCAAGCTATATCCCAAGCCCTTTTTTAAAATTAATTTTTATTGGTACATTGTAAATATGTATGATAGTGAGATTCATAGTGAGATAATCATATATGCACAAAACATTGTTTGGTCTCTTTCCTTCCCAGTAACTCCCCTTTCCCTCCCCATACATGATAGTGAGATCCATAGTGGTACACTCATGCACATGGCATAATTTGGTCTCTTTCCTTCCCCAACCTTCCTTTTCCCTCTCCTCCCTCCTAGTTCCCCTTCACTACTCTACTGGTGTCTCTCATTTTCATAAGGTCCATTTTCTGTCCTTTTTTTTCTTTCTAGCTTCCACATATGAGAGAAAACATGCAGCCCTAGATTTTCTGATATCATTGTTATGGTTAGATATAGAATTGAAACAGTGTCTCACTAGGTTACTGAGAGTCTCACTGCATTGCTGAGGCTGTCCTCGAACCTGCAATCTTCTTGTCTCAACCTACCAAGTACAGGTGTGCACCACCATACCTAGCCATTTATGTGATTTAACCAACACAAAGTATTTCAGAATACACAGTGAAAACTCTGTCTCCCACATCTTATTTTCTTCTTCCCAATTCCCAGGCATGATGTTTACTTTTGCAATAAAAAAGATATATTTTCTTATGCACAGGCAGTTTTGTATAATTTCTGTTTTATAGAGTGTTTTTAAAAAAACAAAGAGAGACGCTGATATGTTTAATTTTCTTGAAACTACTGGTATGGTGAATTATACTAATATAATTCTAAATATTGGATTGTCTTTGGTCATTATTTTTAATGTGCTATCAAATTTTATTTGCTAGCATTTTTATTAAGAATTTTAGACGGGCGTGGTGGCACACGCTTGTAATCCTAGTACTTTGGGAGGCGGAGACCGGAGATCCGGGTTCGCAGCCAGCCTCAGCTCTTTCTCTCTCTCTCTCTCTTTCTCTCTCCCTGTCTCTCTCTCTCTACTTAGTGAGGCCCTCTGCAACTTTGTGAGACCCGGTTTCAAAATAAAGTATAAAAAAATAGGGCCGGGGGTGTAGCATGGAGGTAGAACGCCACTGGGTTCAATCCCCGGTACCGCAAAAAAAAAAAAAAAAATTTAGGTTCCAAGATGGCGACTAAGAGAGATACCACGTTATGATCCCTCTGAGACATGGATCTCAATCGCCATGAAAGCAACTTCTCAACAGAAGAAGAAAAGCAACAAAAATTTGAACTAAACAATGAAAAATTTGAAATGCGATGGAATCAAAGCCAGAAGACAAAACAAAGGAAAGTAAAAAGCTCCAAGGGCCTTACCTAAGGAACGGTGGCGGGGCCATCTTGGCTTGACTGTGCTGGCCGCTACTGACATTGCAGATTCTATATGCCACCAGCAGAGAAGCCAGAGACCTGTTGTAAGTTCAACTGCAGATCAGCAGAGAAGAAAGCAAGCAGCACTCGCTCCACACTCAAGAGACCAAACTGCGGTGGCAGGACTTTACTGGTGGCTACCAGCATTGTGGCTTCCATACAAGACCAACAGAGATGCCAGTGACCTATTGTGAATCCAGCAGCTGCAGAACAGCAGCAGTGAAGGCGAACAGCAACTTGCTCCACGTGCGACAGAGACACGAACTGCTGCATCAGCAGAAGTGGCAGCAGCACCATCTTGGTCAAACCACACCGGTGGCTACCGGCATTACGACTCCTGCAGGCCACCAACAAAGAAGCCAGGAACTGTTGTAAAACCAGCAACTGCAGAGTATCAGCGACAAAAGCGAGCAGCTTTTGATCCCCGCTTGGCAGAGTTCCCAGAGCCTGGAGGCCAGACCAGAACCTGGGGCAGCAGCTGAGCCCCCCCCCCCAGAGATTAAGAGCAGTGATCAAAGAGATTGTAAGTCAATGAGCCGCCCCAGGGGAAGACCACCCAGAGTGACCACAGGGACTCGTGGGGTCTGAGACTGTGCAGATTGCTCCGGTGGAGGTGGGATTGGGGTCTGCTGTGGGAAGCCGTAGACGCGTGGATAAGCAGACAGTCCCTGGAGACATTTGGATGGGACAGACTTGCAGCCTGCGGGTTGCAACACC
This sequence comes from Glis glis, assembly GCA_004027185.1. Taxonomy (NCBI): domain Eukaryota; kingdom Metazoa; phylum Chordata; class Mammalia; order Rodentia; family Gliridae; genus Glis; species Glis glis. The sequence continues at coordinate 44,346 of PVJS01009231.1, forward strand.
CTAAATCCCCGGGGATCACCACAGGACATACAATTGTGGTACCTCAGGAAAATTGGACCAAACCAGCCCTCTGTGTGAAAAACGTGGATTTCCATGTTTGCACAGAATCGGGTCAAAGCGACATCCGCCGCTTCTGTAAGCAAAGAGAGATGCAAGCCTGGGCCCCCCTGCTGGTGACACCTGCCATAGGTGTAGACAGAGAGAGACATACAGAGAGCCCAAGTGGAGAACGTGGAGACCCATGCTTGCAGTGAGAGGGGCAATAGCAGCACTGGTCGCCTGCACAGATAGTGAGAGGCACCAGGCAAGGGTCCCAATCACGAGAGGAGACCAAGAATTGGGCCTGCAAATGGACATTATACTGAGCAAGTGAGAATAACCATTCAGTAAAGGCTATTCGCCTATAAGGCTCACCTAGTAGCAAGTACCTCCAGAATAAGAAACTGTAAAGGGAGAGAGTTTACACATAGGAAACCTACAGAGTAAGAGAGAGCTACCAAAATCAACAAAGGTATAAACATAAGAAACCTGAAATCATAAAAAGGAAGAATAACAAAGAAACAATGAGCTCCCACAATCCGACAACAACAGAACCCGCCAACACAGAAGTGCAAAGATTGCCAGAAGAACAATTCAGAACTTTAATATAGAAATGATACAGGATTTCTGAAAAGAATACAGAGAGAGCCTGAAAGCATTGAAGGATCAAATAAACACAGAATCTGACACCCTGAACAGGAAGCAAAAAGAAGCTCTGAAGGAATTGAAGGATGCAATAATTGAAATGAAGGCATCAATGCAGACCATCAACAATAGACTAGACCACATGGAAAACAGAATCTCACTCTTAGAAGATGACATCTCCAAAAATGAACACATAGTATATAAATTAGAAAAAACAATTCGACAGCATGAATTGGACATTGAAGAGATCTCAGCCAGTCTTAAAAGAGCAAACCTAAGAATAATAGGCATAGAAGAGGGAATAGAAGCTGAAACCAAAGGAATCAATAATCTATTCAGAGAAGTAATATTAAAAAATTTTCCAAACATTGATAAAGAGGTAGACACACAGGTACAGGAAACATATAGAACCCCTAATAGACAAGATCAGAGAAGAGGTTCACCATGCCACATAATAATGAAATTGACCAATGTAGAGGCCAAGGAGAGAATCTAAAAGGCAGCGAGAGTAAAAGACCAAGTAACATTCAGAGGCAAACCAACAAGAATCACTCCTGACCTTCCAAACCAAGTCATGAAAGCCAGGAGAGCCTGGAGTGACATATTCCAAACTCTGGAAGAAAACAACTTCCAGCCAAGATTTATCTACCTAGCAAAGATATCTATCAAATTTGACAGGGAAATAACCTTCCACAACAAACAGAAGCTGAAAGACCTTATGTCCTCCAAACCAGCACTAGAGAAAATAAAGAGATTAATTACAAAGACGAAAAAATAAGGAAACGCCAGAACCAGAGAAACAGTGATTTCCATCAAGTGAACACCTAGGCAAAGAAAAACAAACACTACCTCAAACAGAAATTAAAACTCAAAATGTTAGGAATTAAAACCCATTTCTCAATAATCATGCTGAATATAAATGGCCTTAACTCCCCAATCAAAAGACATTAAGTGCAAAATGGATTAAAAATCACAATCCTTCTATATGCTGCCTGCAAGAAACACACCTTATAAGTAAAGATACGCAAAAACTAAAAGTGAAGGGATGGAGCAAGGTAATCTACACTAATGGAACTCGAAAACAAGCAGAAGTAGCAATTATGATATCACACAAATTGGACTTCAAACTTAAACTTAACAGAAGAGACAAAGAACATCATTTCTTACTGGTAAAAGGGACAATCCAGCAAGAGGATATAACAATAGTCAACATTTATACCGCAAACATAGGTGCAAACACTTTCATAAAAGAAACTGTTTGTGACATTAAATCACACATAGATCCCAATACAATAATATTGGGAGACTTCAACACACCTCTCACACCACTTGATCGATCTTCAAGACAAAATGTCAGTAAAGATGCCTCAGACCTAAGGAACACCATAAACCAAATGGACCCACTAGACACATACAGAATATTCCATCCAACTATAGCTGAATTCACATTTTTTTTCAGCTCCTCATGGAACCTTCTCTAAAATAGACCATATCCTAGGCCACAAAGTGAGTACTAGCAAGTTCAAAAAATGTGACATAATCCCCTGCGTCTTTTCAGACCACAATGGAATGAAACTAGAAATCAACTATAAGAAGACCCAGAGAAACCTCATAAACAGGTGGAGATTGAACACCACACTGCTGAATGAGGAATGGGTCAGAGAAGAAATAAGGGGAGAAATTAAGAAATTCCTAGAAACAAATGAAAACAGAGACACAACATATCAAAATCTCTGGGACACTCCAAAGGCAGTATTAAGTGGAAAACTCATAGCACTGAGTGCCCACATAAGAAGAACAGAAAAATCACCAAATAAGTAACCTAATGACACCCCTCAAAGCCCTTGAAAAACAGGAACAGTCTAACCACAAAGCCAGTAGAAGACAGGAAATTATTAAAATCAGAGCAGAAATCAATGAAGTAGAGAATAAAAAAATTTAAAAAATCAACAAAAACAAAAGCTAGTTCCTAGAAAAAATAAACAAGATTGATAAACCACTAGCCAACCTAACCAAAAGAAAGAGAGAACCAACCCAAATCAATGAAAATAAGAGATGAAAAAGGGGATATTACCACCAACAGCATGGGAATCCAGAGGATTATCAGAAACTACTTTGAAAAACTATACTCCAACAAAATAGAAAACCTAGAAGGAATTGACAAATTTCTAGGGATGTATAACCTTCCTAAGTTGAATCAAGAAGATATGGAAAATTTAAATGGACCAATAGCAATCAAAGTGATTGAAGCAGCAATAAAGAGCCTACCATCAAAGAAAAGTCCAGGTCCAGATGGTTTCCCAGGTGAATTTTATAAAACCTTTATAGAAGAACTAATCCCAATACTCCTCAATCTATCCATGAAATAGAAAGAAATGGCACTCTCCGAAATACATTCTGTGAAGCCAACATCACATTAATACCCAAACCAAATAAAGACAGCTCAAGAAAAGAAAACTGCAGACCTATATCATTGATGAACTCAGACGAAAAACTTCTAAACAAGATACTAGCAACGCGCATTCAAAACCACATCACGAAAATCATACATCATGACCAAGTCGGCTTCATCCCAGGGATGCAAGGCTGGTTCAACATATGAAAAACAATCCATTTAATCCACCACATAAACAGAACTAAAGACAAAAATCTTATGATCATTTCAATAGATGCTGAAAAAGCATTTGACAAAATCCAACACCCATTCATGATAACAACACTGCAGAGAATCGGAATACAAGGAACATAACTCGACATCATAAAGGCAATATACAATAGGCCCACAGCCAACATCATACTGAATGGGGAAAAACTTCGAGAGTTCCCCTTAAAAACAGGAACAAGACAAGGATGTCCGCTGTCACCACTCCTTTTCAATATAGTACTTGAGACGCTAGCCAGAGCAATAAGGCAAGAGAAGGAAATAAAAGGAGTACAAATAGGAAAAGAGGAACTGAAACTATCTCTATTTGCAGATGACATGATATTATACTTGGAAGATCCAACAAACTCAACTAAAAGGCTCATAGAACTGATCAACAAATTCAGCAAAGTGTCGGGATACAAAATCAATCTTTAAAAAATCAGAAGCTTTTCTGTATGCCAACCATAAATCCACTGAAAAAGAAATCCAGAAGATATTTCCACTCACGATATCCACCAAAATAATAAATTACTTGGGAATAAACCTAACCAAGGAGGTAAAAGACCTCTACAAGGAAAATTATGAAACACTGAAAAAATAAATTGAAGAAGATCTTAGAAGATGGAAAGATCTCCCATGCTCTTAGGTAGGCAGAATAAATATCATCAAAATGGCCATTCTTCCAAAAGTGATCTACAAATTGAATGCAATACCCATTAAATTATGTCATTCTTCACTGACATAGAAAAATTTGTCCTTAAATTCATTTGGAACAACAAAAAACCCAGAATACCCAAAGTAGTTATCAGCAACAAGAACCATACAGGAGGCATCACAATACCTGACTTCAAACTATACTACAAAGCCATAGTAAAACACAGTATGGTATTGGCACAAAAGCAGACACATAGACCAATGGAGCAGAATAGAAGACTCTGAAACAAATCTACACAACTACAGCCAATTGATTTTTTTTTTTTGTGGTACTGGGGATTGAACCCAGGGGCATTCTACCTCTGAGCTACACCCCTAGCCCTATTTTTTATTTCTTTATTTTGAGACAGGGTCTCACTGAGTTGCAGAGAGCCTCACTAGGTAGCCTCAACCCGGATCCTCCGGTCTCAGCCTCCCAAGTACTGGGATTGCAGACATGCACCACCACTTCTGGCAGCCAATTGATTTTTGACAAAGGGGGCTAAAAACATCCACTGGAAAAAAGATAGCCTCTTCATGAAATGGTGCTGGCAAAATTGGCTAACCATATGCAGAAAAATATAAATAAACCCCACTTTCTCACCTTGTACAAGAGTCGATTCAAGATGGATCAAAGACCTAGAAATCAGACCAGAGACCTTGCAGCTCCTTGAACAGGGCATAGGTCCAACACCTCAACACATAGGCACAGGTAAAGACTTCCTCAACAAGACCTCAAAGGCACAGGAAAGTAAAGTGAGGATCAATATGTGGGATTGCATTAAACTGAAGAGCTTTTGTGCAGCAAAGGAAACAATCAAGAACCTCAACAGAGAGTCGACAGAATGGGAGATTTTTGCCAGCTATTCCTCTGATAGAGGACTCATATCTAGAATATACAGAGAACTTTAAAAAATCACCACTAAAAAATCAAATAATCCAATAAAAAATGGGCAAGTGAACTAAATAGACACTTCACAGAAGAAGAAATACAAATGTCCAATAAATGTATGAAAAATGTTCAACATCATTAGCAATCAGAGTGATGCAAATCAAAACTACCCTGATGATATTTCACCTAACCCCAATTCGAATGGCAATCATTAAAAAGACAAACAACAACAAAGGCTGGCGAGGATGTGGAGAAGGGTACTCTAATACACTGTTGGTGGAATTGCAAATTAGTGCAACTACTTTGGAAAACAGTGTGGAGGATCCTCAGAAGAATGGGAGTGAACCTACCATATGACCCAGCAATACCACTTCTAGGCATCTACCCAAAAGAACTGAAACCAAACTACCAGACTAATGCATGTGTATCTATGTTTATAGCTGCAAAATTCACAATTGCCAAACTTTGGGACCAGCCAAGGTGTCCATCGACAGATGAATGGATCACAAAACTATGGGATATGTACACAATGGAATTTTACGCAGCCATAAAGAAGAACAAAATTACATCATTTGCAGGGAAATGGAGGGAACTGGAGAACATTATGCTAAGTGAGATTAGTCAGTCACAAGAGTGAAAAGTTGGATGTTCTCCCTAATCTGTGGAAGGTAGGGAGAATGGGACTTAGAAGGGACTCCAGACAAAGAAGGAGAAAACTTTAGTTGAGCAAAGAAAGTGACCTAACTGAGGGATAATCGAGGGGGGAAGAGGGAAATACACTAATGCACATGATGTATATACACAAACTTATCAGAGTCAATCACTATGCTGATCACGGAAAGTAGGGAAGGGGGGAATAGGGTCCGATTTGAAAGAGGGCTAAATGAGCAATGTGTGTATACATGCTTCTGATATCTCACACTTATCAAAATGTATAACTACAATGCACCAATAAATGAAATGAAAAAAACCTGATTGCACAAAGAATATTATAATAACAATAATGACAATTTGAAGTCACCATTTAAAGGAATTTATAGGAAATATTAGTACTGTTTTTGGTATTGGGGATCAAACCCAGGGGCAACCTACCTCCTAGCTATACCCCATCCCTTTTTGTTTTTTATTTGAAACAGGGTCTTGCTAAATTTGCTGGGGCTGGCCTCAAACCTGCAATCCTTTTGTCTCAGCCTCCCAAGTACTGGGATTGCAGGTGTGTGCTACCACATCCAGCTTGTCTTCTAAATTAAAAAGGTCTAATTAAAAAAAAAAAGAATTTTTACATTGGCACCCATAAGATATATTGGGATTTAATGTAGTTTTGGAATTATCTTGTGTATCTTTTATCATCTGTTTCATCATTTGGTATTAGAATTATGCTTACTACATAAAAAGAATTTGGAAATGGTCCTATATTTTCACCTGATGCTCTGGAACCTTTTAAATAACATTGTAATTTTCTTCCCTTTAACAGTTTGATATAATTTTCCTGTGGAAAATCTCTTGGGGTGTGGTAAATTCCACTAATGCCATTCTCTATGAAAAATGGACATTTTTTTGAATAAAAGGTTTTTGTCTATTTTTTTTTTTTGGTACTGGGGATTGAACCCAGGGGCATTCTACCTCCGAGCTACATCCCCCAGCCCTATTCTTTATCCTTTATTTTGAAACCAGGTCTCACGAAGTTGCAGAGGGCCTCACTAAGTAGCTGAGGCTGGCCATGAACCCGGATCCTCTGGTCTCCGCCTCCCAAGTACTGGGATTA
>PVJS01009232.1:0-50913 GCA_004027185.1 Glis glis
AAGTCCACAAACTTATAGCCAATTGATTTTTGACAAAGGTGCCAAACACATACGTTGGAGAAAGGACAGTCTTTTCAACAAATGGTGCTGGGAAAACTGGTTATCTACCTGTAGAAAAATAGAGCTGAATCCTTACCTCTCACCCTGCACAAGAGTCAACTCGAGATGGATCAAAGACCTGGAAGTTAGACCAGAGACTGTGAAATTATTAGAAGAATCCATAGGTTCAACACTCCAACATATAGGCACAGGTAGAAACTTCCTCAACAAGACCTCCAAAGCACAGGAAATGAAAACAAGAATTAATAAGTGGGATAGCATTAAACTACAAAGCTTCTGATCATCAAAGGAAACCATCAAGAGCTTAAAGAGAAAGCCTATGGAATGTGATTTAACTTTTTAAAAAAGAGACTATAAGAAGAAATTCTACTTAAAAATGGATTGTCCGTTATCATTCAATGGAGAGAGAACTTGCTTGGTTTTTTGACTTGACAAGTGACACTCTTTTTCATGAGATTGTCACAGAAGTTCTTCTCAGTGCTTATCCATGTACCAAGGGCATGAAACCTCCCTTTGCCCTGGTGGAATATTAAAGAAACATTGCCTTATAAGCATTTTGAATTGACTGAATTTTTTAAAAAGTAAATCACAGCACCAACAAACATAAATAAATATTTTTTTATCTTTAAGGTACATCAACAGGAAAATTTGTGATTCTGTTATTTTAAAGTATTGTGTGTAAGTATGTCCTCAGGGTTGCTTTTCAAATTCAAGTTCAGATATTTTAGCTATCATCGTCGGGTTTTGTTGTTGTTTTTGGGGATTTTTTTTGTCCCACTTTCAATTTGACGTCATTTAATTGGAAGTCCTTTAAAGACAGAATTATCTTATACAAGGAATGATGGACATTATGCGAATATTTCCTGTGAGAAAGAAAAACAGATTAGATATGTTGTCTATATCATTTTCTCATGATTGGGTCAACAATTTTTCCCCTTTTTAAAAATAATATCATAAAATTTAATCAAGTCTCTAGTAACTGAAGGAAATGTTTAGATGTGAGTCCTTCTATCAACATTTGAGATTTCAAAACCTTCTAAGAATCCTTAAGATGGGTTTTGAGAGTATGAAGAGTAAATACTTTCACAATTAGAGGGACTTGGGTGACTGAAAAGGAGAATTCTGCATGGGGATGAAGCAAGTGCAGTGCTGGGGAAGGGTCTCTTCCCTGCACCATGTAAGAAACATGGAATCTACTCTTGTAGATAGCAATGCTGTATTACAAATGATTGAAAATCTGTTCTGAAACAACTGTTCTACTAGGTACCTTATATACAGGATTTCATAATAATTAATGGGCTGTTCCTTTATTTTACAGATAAAGAATTTGAGGTTCAGAGAGATTGTCATAAACGAAAAAACCTTATACCAAGAGTCAAAGCTTGGATTTGTCCAGAGCTATTTAAATTGTGCTATTCTGTCCTCCAAACCATCAATGAGTTTACATGCGTGGTAATAAGGTTTGCCCCAAGCATCTCTGATTGCCTTTCTAACTTCTCAGTCTTTCAGATTCTTTCAGTTCAAATTCTTGCTCAGGCCTCTGTTCTTTTCTCTTCCTCTTTAAGTTCAAATGAGGTTCTCAGAGCAAGGTAGACAAGAAACTAGGTGATATACAGGAAAGAATCTGCTTTTGCCAAATTTCCAATTTCTAGAATGAACTTTCAGATTCTTCTAGGCCTTTTGTCTTCTGCACTGTGATATCTGGAGACTGAGTGTGCCATGCACAATCTCAGAGTCTGATGTACTGCCTACATTCCTTTTTTTTTCTCTCTCTTTTTTTTTTTGTGGTACTGGGGATTGAACCAAGGGGCATTCTACCTCTGAGCTACACCCCCAGCCCTATTTTATTTTTTATTTTGAGACAGGTTCTTGCTAAGTTGCAGAGGGCCTAAGTAACTGAGTTGGGCGCAATCCTCCTGTCTCAGCCTCCCAAGTACTGGGATTACAAGTGCGTACCACCACGCCTGGCTTGCCTATACTCTTAATACATTGTCACACAACAATCTCAGAATGACTAAAAGAACACCCCAAATATGTAGCCTTGAAGACCAAGCCCTAAGTTCTTTGAGCATGGGACTCAGAAATTACAAATATAGATTTCATATCAAATAACTTTTTCTCCAGAGGCTCCTAACCTATGATGAAGTTGCAGCAAGCATGAAGGCCTAAGGGAATGCAGCCCGAGGTTATTTCACCGGCCACTTATCAGACAGAGCTGTTCTCTTTTTTATCTATCAATGCAAAGCAAACTTCCAAGGACCCTGGCTGGACCATCCATTCAGTTTTACTACAATCTTGACCCTTCAGTATTCACAATATTTAGCCCTTACTATATGCACTTAATGGCTTTTCTTCTCTGATTGTTGTGTGTGCTTCAATTTTTTCAGAAAGTTGAAAAATACTAATATGGCAGAGGCCTTCGATGCCGCTGCTGTGGTTGGGTCTTGACAGTGGGTCTTCTGCCTCTGGGTATAATTTCTGAAAGCCATTCTGAGTGTATTGTCCAGCAATTCAGCATGGTAGTGGGAATGGTGGATTACAAACACTGAGGTTGTGATGAAAAGGAATGTGGGGTTCAGGGTCATCTTTCCCTCTCTCTAGTGTCTGTATCAGAAGAAAAGGAGATGGAGGGATGGGAGAAAATGAGAGTGAAAAATAAAACATCGAGTACCATGATGACTTCAAGTATGGAGATTATTTTACAAAGAAGAAAGCCATACCTGAAATGATAGAAAATTGTTTCCTAAGGATCAAGTGAAACTTCCCTTTCAATCATGGCATTTGGACACACAAACAATTTGTATTTAATACATGTTATATATTCCATATAACTATTAATATTAGTTTCATCTAATAATTCAAAATGTGTTTGCTCATAAAATTTTACTAGGGTTCTTTCTAGAGTTCCCTTCTATAAGCCAAAAGGACTTTCTCAACCAAAGATTTATATGAAGTTGGGGAGGATATGTTCCTACCTTTGGAGTTCAAGAACAGTACTCCTGTGAAATCATGACTGTGTCTTAAACCCAGACTGACAGGCAGATGATTACATATAGAAGAAAAGAATGTGTTTAGCATAACTGTACCAATGCAAATAGTTCTCATTCTAAATCCACCCATGTGCTATTTATATCTTGATTCTGCCCTGGAATCAGTGTTCCTTGGTTGCCACCCCTCTTCTTGCCCTATTGGCCCCAATCCTGGTCATTTCTTGATAATTCCCTCCAATCACCTTTGCTCATGGGTCCTAGGTATGGCAATGTGAGCCCTTCATGAATGCTAGCATTGATATACTCAGTAAGCAATCCTGTCTCACTTGAGAAGCTAGAAAACAAAGTGAACTCCATGCACTGCTTCATATGCTGTGAGCATGTCTTTCTAATGATGATGATGTCAGTGCTTTATTTTTGTGATATGTATTCTAGTTTTCATTATATCTTATTCTGACTTTGATCTTGCAGAATTCTGTATCCTCATTTTACAGATAGGGAGATAAAAATTCAAAGAGCTTAAGCAGCATGCCCAAGATAGATATGAGACCTGAACTCAGGTCTTCTGACAGAAACCCTTGTGTTTTTCTCTGACAGAAGCAATATAAATACTGTAGTTTTTGATTGTTATTGTTGTTAGCAGAATGAGATAAACATTTCTAAGGATTAACTCCATATTCAATTGAACTGAAACCTCTAAGAGTGATTGAGCACTGAATAGGAGTCTCTCTTAGTGGTCTTTCTGAATAATTCTCTTAGCTGATACTAGAACTAAATCTATGAATGACTTCAGAAAGATGGAGCAAGCTGTGTGAATAGCAACACTCATGTTGGCTCATAGGCTGGAACACTTTCTCATGCTTTTGTTTAATTGGTGTCTTAAGGGACTCATGTTGAATATGTGTTTGATTCAATAGTGATTTTTGAAACTTCATTCTCATATGAAGTTAAACTCTGTATTATTATCATATAAAGGTTGATCAGCAAATGCATAAATACTGAGCACAGCTGTAGAATTTAATAAAACCAAAAGTTTGAGTTAGCCAGTGAAAAATTATACATTATTGGAAACTTGTGCTCCAAGTTGAAACTTGAAGGAAATATTTTTGCACTGTCACAATATTACATTGCAATCATTATTTAATTTATCTCCTCTGACATGACAGAAAGGAAGTGCTAGCAAAGCCCTATTTACCTCCGCCAGGAAGTAGGGCACTGGTCAGCCAGTGATGTCATGGAGCACCTACAATGCCGCCGTTGTGAGAGCGCCTCGGAGCATTGTTAGACGTTGACCAAGTGAGGAGTAAGTGCAGGGAAGTTTTAATTTCATCTTAACCAAAGGGTAGGGCCAAAAGAATAATATAAAACTAGCCTTTTCTTGAATTCTGTTTGTTTCCTCTTAATTGAAAAGTGTCAGCCTAAATGTACCTGGAAGAAAGGAATGTCTTTCAGAAATTAGCAAGATTTCAAAAAACAGCTTTACACTTTTAAAAACTCCATCTTAATAACATAGTTTCTGACCTATCTATAAGTAGATACTACATAAATTTTCATAAAAGCTATGCTTCATATGTATACATGTATAATTTATATATTCACCACTCAGTTTTTCCAGGAGAAACTTCAAGAACCCCTAAGCAACCTGTGCATTTCAATTGTCACTTTGAACTTTGGAACAAAGGGGAGACTGTAAAACCAGTTTATAAAAAGTATTATGAGATACCACAACTGGCATTTTTACGACCTTATTAAACTACATTCAAGTGGCATAAATTACATGTAATGAAAGTGAAAAGATCTCTGACCCGATTTTAATATTGAGTGCATGCTTATTAGTTTGAGTTTTTTTTCTGAATAGAAACCTTTTTTCAAACTTTAGCAGTTGATATTATGTGGAAGTCATAAATGTCAGATTACATTAAGCTATTTTGGTTCATAGTATAGCATGGCCATTAAGTTGCTGGAGAGTAATGAGTAGGTCTTCTCACAAAGTGAAGCCAAAGGTGTTAATTTAGATTTGAAACATTCCACCTCATTATAAAAGCCAAATTAATTTGCCTTGTGTAGGAGCAGCAAAAACCAATATTTGAAATGTGAAAGACCTCCTTTTTGTAGGAAAGTGATAGAAAAGGACTTTACGATGTTTCTATTCCTAAAGAGTAGGCACACTGGTCCCTCTGAGGTTAATTATTATTAAGTCTTAGGGAGACTCTTATTGGGAATTTCTATCCAAGAAGTTGAATTGATAGAATTAGTTAAATGTCAAAGATGAAAGGAAGTCTGGGCATTTAGACAGCCCAAAGTTTGAAAATGTTTGTACTTAAATGGAAATATAAAGTTGATTTATCTCCTCTAAGTTTTATAACTTCTTATAAAGAATGAGCTTTTATCTCTTTTTATCTCAATGAGTTTTTATCTCATGAGATTTTTTTAAGGCATTAGTTACAAATCCTGAAAAATAAAAAAGGAGGGGCAACCTAATTCGGAGGACCATGGAGCATACTGAATTTCAAGTGTCCATTGATAAAAGCCAGGTCAAATTAGGAATCCCTGAAATCATGAAGAAATGAGGATATGTCATAAGAACACCAAAAACAACAGCCTTTTCAAATCTAGACAGTGTGTTGAACAAAAATAGTTAAGTGATAAGAAGAATAATGTTGAATTTGTTTATCATGTTTGAAAATGTAGGAAAAACAGTAATGCAAAAGTCAATCAATTAAAGAAAAAGACTAGTTTATAGTACTGAGTGTGGTGTCTATAGAATCAGCTATATAGAATAGTCAACTGAAGAACCATTAAATGAAATAGCTCTAGTCAGGACAGCAGGCTAGTAGGACATTAGTAAAAGATTCCACAAGGATTCCTAGGAATTCTCTGTGTTCTGTAGCAAGAAAGACTAGCAAGAGAGGCAGCAGATAGTGATAGTAGGTGCTGAAAGACCTTGAGGAAGTGGTCATACAAAATCATTTAAATTTAGCATTAAAGAAACTTTAATCTCTTTTGCTTATCTCTTACTTTCTAGTTCAGGAAGTGATTTTTATTCACACAAGGACCACCCCAAATGATTGATATTTATATTTTATTTTCCATATTAGGACGCAGATCAGAGAAGTTAAATCACTTGTATAAGGTCACTCAGCTAGTTAATATCTCAGACATTTATAGATCATCTGGCCAGTGACTGTCTCATCTTTAAGTACCTCCAGCAAGACTATACTGCATGATTTCTTGTGAAAACTTAGCTTACCATGAAAAAAGTTTTGTTAAAAAGAATTCTCCTTGCAATATGTTTTTAAAAAATATCTAGCCTTTGCAGGTTCGAATATGGCACTCTGAATTTATAATAACCATAACCAATACTCATGTGTCATTTTACTGTTTGAAAATTCTCTCAACACATATTACCCAAATTATAACATAAGGTTGTGATTTCTGCTTTTATACTGCAATGATTTTGCAAAAGCATGCAAGCATCTCTTGTGTCTCCCTTCACTTTCTTGCATATCCAGACTCCTCATTCTTCTCTAGAAGGGCTCCTTTGCCCATCTTTTAAGCTGTGATTCCAAAAATGGAGATAAGATTCTGGAAATACTCTGGGCAGAATAGAAACTAGAAGAGGGACAGATTTGGTTAATCAGGTACAGAGAGGGAAGGGAGGAGGGAGAAGAGTATACAGTATCAGGTTTTTGTAGTTGTCATGACAAATTACCACAAACCGGGTGGATTAAAACAACAGAATTATTTGCTCACAGTTATAGAGGCCAGAAGTCTGAAATCAAGGTGTCAGAAGGATGGGTTCCTTCTGGAGGCTCTGAGGGTTCAGAAATCGTCCCTTGCTTCTCTTCTGGCTTCTGGTGGTTATAGGCCGGCCTTGGTGCTCCTTGACTTGCAGATGCAGTGTTCCAATCTCTGCCTCCATCTTTACTTCACCTCTTTCTCTGTGATTATGTTTGTACTTTTTTGTTTCCTAGAAGACATTCTCATTGGATTTAGGGCTAGCCTAACCTAATATGATCTCATCTTGATTCTTAACTAATCACATTGGTAACATTCCTATTTTCAAGTAAGATTATAAACTGAGGTTCCAGGAAGACATGAATTTGGGGGGACACTACTGAACCTACTATAAGGAGGAAGAGGTTTTTAAAACCTCTTGTGTTCCTGATGCCTAAGGTTATTCCCAGGCATTGGGTGATTTTCAGAAAATTGATTATTACCTTTGGTTGAAATAAGAAAACTGAATTGAATCAATGTTTTCATGTCCTGAAGACAAAGGAATTTTTAAAAATGGACATATCATGATTCTATTCATCAAAGTGATATTTTATTAGTAGAGATGGTCCAATCCCAAAGAGGTACTTGATGCCCAACATGGCAATTTTCAGCAAGGTTCCTGACATTCCATTGCAAAGTTACTGAATAGTCACAGAGCATGGAGAAGGGCCAAAATGAAATGGAAGAAGTGTAATAACCAAACATATGGAAACAATGTAGTGATTCTATTAAGAAGTGACAGATAAAGGCCATGGGGATTGCAAATCCATCACCCAGTTTTCAGTGATATATAAAGAACAGAGACCCTAAAACTCTGTTTCTTTATAAATGATGTTTCCCCCAGCCCTTGTCTGAATTCCCTGAAGACCTTGGCTCACAGTACAGAATGCCAATGGAAATTGAAAGTGTGATTTCAAACAATTCAATGAATTTAGGGGAGAATTTGTGCTCAAGGTACTAATTGGGAAAAGTGAGGATATTGGACAGTTGAAAAATTTCTGGACAGATTTTCCTTGGGGGACTGATTACAAATTGGGGTCTAGGCAATATGTGAGAGTTGAATATGCTTTGGCTGAACTTGACAATGAGAAAAAAAAATCAATTAACTTAGTAGATGCATGTATCTTAGACATGCATCTAGACAGGAGTTGGAGGGAGAGAAGTGCTATAGTTATAACAGAAGTGCTGAGAAGCATGGTCTAATGGGAGAATGGCTTTATTGGCCTCTATACTTCCTCATTGTGGGCTTGGCTACACTCACGTTAGGCTTGAGCTCTTCTAGAAAGGTGGCATTGCAATAAAATGCAAAGCATTCAAGCATGGGGTGGTGGTGGGAGGTGCAACACAGTCACCAAAATCATTCATTTCCTTTTTAATTTTTCTTCAAATTGATGTTATACAACTAGAGTTCAGTAAAAACAACATGACAGATTAGAAAGAACTTACAAGAAACCACATGTTCTTTGTTTTATTTAAATATGTGACCTGTGGCATGTTTGTATTCTGTATGTTAAGAAAAAATTTATCATAAAAACTTTTCTTATCCCCAAATGAAAAGTTCCAAGTCCCCCCCCCATTCTTCAATAGCTGCTCCTTCAAATGATCACTTCTCATGACCAGGTTGTGACTCATTCACCAGCAGCCTAAGTATTGTACTAATCTAATGGATGCTTAAAGCTAACTCAGGGAAAAAGCTTTTTTTCTCTAAAGTAAGACAAGCTTGAAACTTTACTATTTCCATAAATGTATTCACTCCATTCTTGTGGGCACTAAACACAACCAAAATGGTATGATGCTTTTTGTAAAAGTATGAAAGTATGTTATGATATTTAATAACTTATATTAAATTGTTCTTCCCCAAGTCTAGCCAAGAAGCAAGATAGTCTTCATATGCATAGTACCTGTCTTAGCATTAAAAATAAAGATTCAATTATTTGCAAGAAAAATAGAGTGAAAAACTGAATTCAAAACAAATTTACCGACTGGTTCTAGGGAGTAAATAAGTCAAGGGCAAGACAGATTTGTGTGCTCGGTCCTTATCTGCAGATGGAAAGGTTATTTGTTTCCTACTACTTTCTATGCTGAGGCTGTCACTGATAGGTCATGGAGTGGCTAGCCTTTCCAGAACGCTTTGCATCTCTGGTACATAAAATCAGAATGACGACACCTGGTTAATCACTCACTCCATGATGAAGAGTAAGCCTTTCATGTCTGCTAGAGACTCTTAATTTCTGTGATTGCAGCAAGGACTCTAGCCTTCAGAGCTTCTTCATTTGTCCATCACTCAACACGGTCCCCGAGTACCTCTCAAGAACCACTCTAAGTGTTTGACATATGATAGTGAGCAAAGCAAAGATCTCTGCCATCCTGGAGCTACATTCCATTGGAAGACAGTAAACAATGGATATAGAATCAATATTAAAATTGTATAGTGTGATTGAACTATACTATGAAGAAAGAAAAGTAGATGGAGAAGGGAAGATCTGGAAAAGTTAGGGCAAGTGAGAGGGCAGAAGAATGTGAGTTGCAATTGCACAGCAGGATGTGGGGGGACTTCATTGAAAAGGTAGATTTGGGCAAAAGTGAGGGGGCTCATCTTGTAGCTATCTGGAGCACAAGAATCTCAGGCAAACACCCTATGGCAGAAGCATGCCTGGAAAATCACAGGGAGAGCAGAATCCAAATTCCCACCTTAGATATGAAAGGTAAATGTGCACCATACTTTTAGGAACACATTTTTAAATTATTTTAGTTCTATGTAAGATTCACCAATTTTAGAAGGATATATTATTTCATTAGAAAATATGGAATTAATGCGCTACTACCATCCAAATCCTTTTCCTTGAGTTTTAACATATGAGTTTTCCAATATATTAGAAGAAAGCAAAGCATAGTTGACTATTCATAGGAGAACCCTGCGTTTCTCTATAGTTCTCTTTAGTAGGTAAGCATTGAGGTAGGTAAACCTCTGAGCCCCTCCCTTTCACATGGCGATGTTCCAGGCATTTGTATTCAGCTATAAAATCAATTCTTTGCTCTAATATTAACCTAGGCAGGAATTGACATTAAAACAGAGTGCCCACCGAGGCTTTATCAATTAACAGATGTGGTTCTGGTAGGCATTTTTGTCACCCACCAGACAATGATCATTTTGTAGGCATACTGATTTAACATAAAGCTGACTCATCTAGTTCCTCTTTCAACCACATCTAGAGTTTTAGTAGTATGTCTGATTCCTCAGTAAAAAGAAAAAATTTTAAGGAAAGAAAATGGATTATTCAAGATAGCCATAATTTTCACATTGGGCATCTTTCACTGCTGTTTATAAAATTAGTGTTAAGGATAAGAATTTTTGCATGTGTTGGGGGGGTACTGGGGCTTGAAGCCAGGGACATTCTACCTCTGAGCCCTACCCCCGGCCCTATTTTATTATTTTTATTTTGAAACAGGGTCTCACTAAGTTGCTGAGGGTTTTGCTACATTGATGAGGCTGGCCTCAAACCTACGATTCTCCTGTTTCAGCCTCCCAAGTATTGGAATTACATGCATGCAACACCACGACCAGCTAGGATAAGACAATTAAGACCTTGAAATTATGGCAAAACAAGCAAATAAACTACCAAAGAAAGATTAAGATTTATATTTTATTTCAAAGTAATATTTCTCCACTTTTACTATTAGGGACACCTAGCTCTTGCACCATGTCTGCATGAGGACGTTTCACATGAAAATGATTTTTAGTATCTTCATGACTCAAGGGCAATAGAAGGGATTCTACCATTTTCCTCTAGAACTAAAGGTAGTGGGAAGTGTGAACTTTGGTTTAATATCACGGCTCAGCAGATGTCTAAATCTTAAGGGAAAAATTAATTCCAAGTGTCTGTCAGCCACTTTTTCACTACAGAATGGTAGGCAGAAAGGACATGTCTTTAAGCAGAGCTGATGGTTTTCCTTGCACACCTGTGTGGAAGACAGCTCTCGCCTGCCCGTGGCACACTCCCAACATCTGCTCCTTTCATTGAACTGAGCTGTAAATTGAAATTCCATTGCAATGTTTTTAGAGCCAGTTGAAGTCAGGAGACTGTCAGAAATCCTCTTTAAACTCACCCTTATCCAAACAGGAAACTGACCCTTGGCCCCTGGACGTAACAGTACACCAGTGGAAATTTCATTATCCCTGTTTCAGCTGAACTAAGTGAAAATTAATTGTGTAATTATCTGGATGAGCGCATGTGTAAAATTTTACAATGTGCCAGTTAGATTAAGTAACGTGTTAGTGGCATGGTTTAGTGCAGAGTCAAAGCTGTCCTATAAAAATGGAATAAAAAAATCCAACAAAGTTGGAGGGGGGAACATATGTCAGAACAAATGCTTAGCATGAAAAGGTAAGATTAGGCTTAATTCCATAACCTGATGAAAATCTTATCCACCCCAGACCACAGGTAGGTTTGACGGGTTTGGAAAGTGTATGTGCGGGCGTGCATGTGTGCACGACATACAGTCACATATATGTACACATACAGATATTTGTGTAAATTACTTCTTTACTATAATTTTAAAATGAAGCTATTACTAAAATTTTTGATTTACCCACTGTTGTATTTTTTGTATGTAGTTTACCAACCACATTAGAAAGTGCAGGCTATATGCAGTGGGTGGGATTATTTGTATCAGATATACTTTAGTCACTGGTTCAGTGAAATTTTCTGACTTTTCTTCTGGACCTAATTCTTCAAACAAAGGATGAGATAAATGCTGCATCATGACTTAAGATCATTTCATCAAAATATATAGGCAGAGTATGAGTCAGCGTTAACATCAAATGCATAGGGATTTTCAATTCGAAGATTTTCTTGCTTTGATAAAGATTTTTTTTTTGGCACTGGGGATTGAACTCAGGGGCTTTCTACCTCCAAGCTACACCCCCAGCCCTAGTTTTATTCTTTATTTTGAAACACGGTCTCACTAAGTTGTGGAGGGCCTCACTAAGTAGCTGAGGCTGGCCGCGAACCCAGATTCTCCAGTCTCAGCCTCTCAAGTACCAGGATTACAAGCATGTGCCACCAGTCCCAGATTGATAAAGATTTTAAGGGACATTTTTTTCCTGAGATTTTGCCCTGCCCCCAAAGAAATATTGCTTTATGGAAACATTTTTCATTTCGAAGTCTCTGTAATGTTCAGATAGCAGAATTTCTGGATGAAAGGTACTGTTTGGGTAGATGCTTTTTGAAAGTGAGGATCATCTTTAAATAGCTTCTAAGTAGTGCATTGAAATCTTAGCAATCCCGGATGTCGGATTTCACAGTGTTAGTGCTATCTTGGCCAATCCAAGTACTATTTTATCTATCTTGCCAATAAAACATGTCTCCTGCTTTTCTTGTTCCTTGTATCACACATTGTCTCCTGAAAGCTATATTTATGATAAAAGTCTGATTTTTTTAACCACCTTCCTCAGAAATAAAAGTTCCACTAGACCAGAGTAGTAAACATTCTCAAACAAAATGTGCTAAAAAAAAATGTGGCTTGACTTTTTAAATCTTGGTTTATTATACTATTAGCTATTTGTACACTAGGTAACTAGCACTTTAAGAGATTATAAATACTCTTAAGAAACACTATGTTGATATTTAGTGGAAAATATTCTAGTGCATACAAATATGATTTAAAGAAAAAAAATCACCAATTTGATTCATAGAACAGGGCAGGCAAAGAACATTGAAACATAATGGAGGCCATCACAGGGAAAAGACTCAGATTAGGGAACATTAGCCTGGATGTGAAAGTGAGACTTTGGTATTAAACCTCATTTTACCATCGATTGATTATCAGAAAGGTTTGTAATAGACCTTTTTATTCTAAATAAGACACAATGTCCTCTTCACCAGTTTTAGTGTCAGGAGTTGGGGGAGGGCGATTGTTTGTCCATCCTTAGAGAATAACATCGACACCAGGAGGCAGCCCAGAGCCCATGCGCCTATGTCAGAGCACATGGGTCACCTGCCTTCCGGAGTGCTCCCTGCACCACGCAAGGCTTGCCACCCTCTCTCAAGCCAAGCCTGGGAGCTCCTCTCTGCCTTTCAGGAAACAGTGAAAATCATGGGAATCTAGTCAGACTTATTATTTTTTAAGTAAAACATTTTGTTGTTGTAAATCTCCTGACTTTAGATAAATTCAATTTAAAATTTTTAATCCAGAATTAAACTTATAACTGTACTTTATATGAACACTCTTTAAAACTTATTGTTTTTACACAGTTATCCTTTATGAATAATGTAAGAGTTTAGAACATAATTACTAGCACTGAGTCACATTTGTAAATTATATTTTATTTTTATTGATTATAATTAAGACTTTCATTATCATAGAATATCAGGACTGAAAGAAAGCTTAAAGCCCTGTCTTCTCATCCACTCTACAGGTAAGAAAACCAAGCCCTACAAAGACTATAACCTCTCCCAGTTGAGTGCTATTTTTACTAGTCTAGGTTTTCACGTGGGTCTTTCTCAGCCCTCAGTAGGATGAGAAAGAACTATATGATGGTATAGAAAGTCAGATGCCAGGTTTAATAGGAAGGGGAGGCATGGGATTTAGTCAGGACCCGGGATTGAATCCTGGATCTGTGTTTGGCTCTCTGTGTGACTTTGCATGTGGAACTTAACCTCTCTGAATTTCAGAATCCCTCATTTAGTAAGTAGTAGCTATCTCACGTTAGCTGTGAGCATCAAATTAGAAATTTACATGGAGCTTCTTAGCACAAAAATATAATTTAAATATTTAGGAGCAAATTTTCAAAGTCAAGAAAACAATTTATTGAATTGGTGGTCAAAATCATATGAAAAAGCTTCAAGCAATTGGGAGGAAATCAGGTTTGCAGAAATCTTTCTAATAAGATCTATTAAACATATCTCATATAGTACATGTTTATTCAGTATGTGCAAGTAAATTTTTTCATTTGAGCATTTGGAGAAAAGTTGAAGAGAAGAAGGTATATCTGATAAGTTAGGAGGAAAATGTGTGTGAACTTAGATATATGAGTTTATTAGTAAACATATATAGACAGATTAACATATATAATCCATATATGTTAATTTTGTTTCAGTTAATTATTTGTACCCCCACTTTCTTCCCAGATAGATTTAAAGTGGCAACCTTATAACATTTTCTTTCCTAGTTTGAAATTTTTATAACATTTTGAATTTGCATTGGTGGAAAGCTTTGGGTTTTCATTTTGCCAAATGCTAATGTACCCTGGAAGACTAATAGATAAATCAATGCCCAAACCGATACTCTTGCAGAATTACAGGAAAACCCAGAATACAAAGCTGAGTCTGGTGCTAGAATATAAAAAGTGCTGAGAACCAAATCCATGTGTATGAGTCTTAACACTAGCACTCAGAGAGAGAGAGAGAGAGAGTGAGAGAGAGAGAGAGAGAGAGAGAGAGAGAGAGAGAGAAACTACTTTCTATTGCTTGAGTATTAAAAAGTAAGGTTACTGGTTTTCTTCCTCTTTCTCATTGCCTATGGAATTAATTAAATATTTTGTTACAAAGCCGGGCCAGGATTATTCAAGATAAGATCTTATAAAATGGCATTACAAAGTTTTTGGAGGTTTAAAGTCAGCTTTCAGTTTTCTGTAAATATACAAATAAATGACTCCTCCCTACCTAGGGTCATTTATTCATTCATCATAGTCTGTGGGCACCAGAAGTACAACAGGAATAAAACTCAACCCTTAATTTCATGGAGATTCCATTCTAGTAGAGAGAGACAGAATAACAAACAAATACTGTGCTAGGTGTTGAGTGCTATGAAGAAAAAAATTTAGCAGAGTACAGGGGGTGGGGGAGCACATGTTAAAAGGGTCAGAGAAGCACTTGTTCATAAGTTATCAAATAGATAAGTTCAACTCATTCTTCGAGTCCACCTCAAAAACTTCTAGTGTATACTAGAAAGTGTACCTACTGTGTTAGTTTTTAGTTGTAACTATAGTTTCTAATTAGCAAATACTCGTTTCCCTTTTTTCTCAAAAGTTAAGGGAACATGCAGCCAACAAGTCTACCATGTGTGAAAGACACTACCTTTATTTTAGCCAAAGGTGGAATCCCATGAAACAATTCAAAACAGGAAGGAGAAGAGGGGAGATATTCCTTTGAAAAAGAAAATGGGGGCCGAGGGATGTAAAATAATACAGTCACCAAAGCTAAAAATAAACGACAGAGTATCTGATCTTAGAAAACATAACATATTTTCCTGGAGAACAGAAATCTAAGACAGCAAAGGGAATTTTTTTTTCTTACTGTCCCACTTTTATCCCGAAGATCTGAGAGAGCCAAATGAAAATTTCCTGGCATCCTGGGGCAATAAAATAATCCTGGTCTTCTTGTGAAACCACATTAGTATGGAGAGGGAACAGTGGCCCTTTGAGCACTCCTAAGTGTTATATAAGCTGCATTTCCCCCTGAACCCAAAGCTTTGTTTATTTTCAGAGTTGTGCTACTAAGGCCTGACGGCCTCAATGGTCCAGATGACATGCTCAGATCTGAACACTTACCAATTTAGGAGCTCTCAACTAAATGCTTTTTCAAGGGCCCCCAAACTATTGCTGACTCAGTTTCTGCAGTCCTGAGGACATAACTCAGTGGTAGAGCACTTGCTTAGCATGTGCAAGGCCCTGGGTTCAATCCCCAGTCCTGCAAAAGAAGAAGAAAGAAGGAGAAAGAAAGAAAAGAAACAAAGAAGGAAGACTAAAAACCAACAAAACAAAAACTTAAACTATTGCTTTCTGCAGATATGTTGATGAGAAAGAAAATGACATTTCTTTGGGGCAGACAGATCCAAGATAAAATATCCTCAGCCCAATACAGATTAATGGAGCTCTGGATGATCTGTACTAATGCTTCCTTTCACCTTCACCAGCTTTAAGCACTTTAATGGGGGTGCTTGAAAACTACCTGAGTGACTCATTCTTCCATCTAAAGGAATTTGAGTTTAACTTCCAAAGTGCTGCAAGTGTGAGTGAGTGTGTGTGCATGAGTGTGCATAAGTGTGCATGTGTGCTGTGTGTGTCAGAGAAAGTGAAAGAGAGAGAGAGAGAGAGAGAGAGAGAGAGAGAGAGAGAGAGGAATCTTTGGTCAATAGAACTTTGTGGGAGGAAGAAGAGTTACTTTGATTTTAAAACTGCCCCATAGAGAGAGCCTATTTATATACCAAACATTATACCATCAAGTCATCAGCTATAGGAAGTATATGGGTTACTCACCTCCTCAGAAACATAGATATAAAAATACATATAGAATTATTGGCATCACTTACAACCTTGGTTTCTATTATTTGAGCCCTGGATTATCCACCTCCATTCCTTCTTATCCATGATGTTTGAATTGAAGGGAATATTTTTGTTTTGTTTTGTTTTGGAACTGGGGATTGAACCTAGGTACATTCTACCTATGAGCTACACCTTGGAGGTAGAATGTCCCTGGGTTCAATTCCCAGTACCACAAAAAAAATAAATAAATATTTTTTTAATTTTTTGAAACAGGGTCTCACTAAGTTGTTAAGGGCCTCACTAAGTAGCTGAGACTGGCCTCGAACCTGTGATCCTCCTATCTCAGCCTCCCAAGTACTGGCATTACAGGCTTGTGCTACTATACCTGGCTTTGAAGTGTTCTTAAAAATATACTTTTATTTATGCATTGTAATTATACATCATACTAAGGTTCAAAGTGATACACACATGCATGCACCTAGCACTTGGTGTGATCCTTCTAAACCCACCCCATACATGGCAGTGAAACCTTCATGTATGGACATAAAATTATTTGAACTGTTTCCTTCGTCAAGCCTCCTTTCCCCCTCCCCACCTCCTTCCCCAAACTCCTTCTACTATTCTATTGGTCTCTCTCCTCATTTATCTGAAGTAACTTTTGTTTCCTACTTTCTCTCCAGCTTCCACACCTGAGAGAAAACGAATGACCTTTGATTCTCTGAGACTGGCTGATCTCACTTGGCAGAATATTCTCTATTTCCATCCATTTTCCTGCAAATGACATAAATGTGTTCTTTATGGCTGGGTAAAATTCCAGTGTGTGTAAATGCCCTCCCTCATCTAACGGCCACCTTCTCATTCCTGTACCTCCCTCAGGTGCAGTGCTGCGCTCCTTTTCCAGCCAGCCTCCCCTGTACCCTACCATGATCGCCGCTCTCCCTCCAGGTTGGCTCTTGTGCGCTTCCATAACCAGCGGTGCACATTTCCCTC
Source organism: Glis glis (assembly GCA_004027185.1). Lineage (NCBI taxonomy): Eukaryota > Metazoa > Chordata > Mammalia > Rodentia > Gliridae > Glis > Glis glis. The sequence continues at coordinate 17,083 of PVJS01009232.1, forward strand.
ATCAATGTCTACTCTTTCACTGTTCACTCTGCCCATTTATCTGTCCACCCACCAGAGCCATTGGTTCCTGGACGGCTGTGACTGCACTCCATTGATCTGAAAGTCTCTAGCACCTAGTTTGGTGTCTGCAGAAAAGTATAAATTTAAAGAGTATTTTGTGGGTGAATAGACATAAGAAACAGCTAAAACTATAGTGCCACATGATGTTTACAAATAGTCAAAACATGCATATCTTGCCTGGTGTGGTGGCACATACCTGTAATCCCAGCACTTGGGAGGCTGAGACAGGAGGATCACAGGATCAAAGCCAGCCTTGACAACTTAGACTATCAGCAACCTAGCAAGACCCTATTTTAAAATAAAAAATAAATAGGGCTGCAGGGTAGCTCGGAGGTAGAAAGCCCCTGGGTTCAATTTCCAGTACCAAAACAAAACAAAACATGCATATCAGTAGGTAGAGAATGGACAAAACTGGCATGGATTATACAGCAAGTAGTGACTGAACTTCTGCTTTGCCCCAGTTCCTGGCCATTTCACAGTGACTGACAATGTGACAAATCATTGAATTGAAAATAAGATCATTTCAAATTAAAGCCAATGTACCATTTCATAAGCAGTTTCCTGAGCCTGAGTCACTCTCCAGCTGGGTCAGTGATCCCCTTGAGAAGTGTGATGGCTTCTCTGGAGTTGCAGGTCCCTCTGGAGAAGAAGGGTCTCTGCACTCTGTCTCCTCCAGGCAGGCGAGGGGCTGGGAGGGCTGCTGCCCTGGGGCTGTTCTGGAGCCTCTCGGGCAGGGCACTCTCCACTGGACATCTCTCAAGCCAAAACCTAGATGCAAAGGTAGTTCAGGGACATCAATGAGCACAGCAGGCCAGAGTCAACTTGGATCTTTCACCGTGCTCATGGTGCATCCTAGATCACAGGATAGCAGTTTAGCTCGCCCCAGTGCCGCTTTGATGTATGATCAAGAGCATGGCATTTCTTGAGGCCATTTGTGTGCCAGGCACTGTACCACATTCTGAAGATAAAAAGGTACATAAGACATTTGTTTTACCCTCAAGAAGCATGAAGTTTAGTGAGTGAGACAGATAAGAAAAGACACAGCTACAGTAAATTATGATCAGCAGCTGGGTGTGGTGGCATATGCCAGTACTTGGGAAGCTGAGAAAGGAGAGTTGCAGGTTTGAGGCCAGCCTTAGCAACTTAGCAAGGCCCTCCGAAACCTAGCAAGACCCTGTTTCAAATAACAACAACAATAATAATAAAATAGGGCTGTGGGTATAGCTCAGAGGTAGAATGCCCCTGGGTTCAATCCCCAGTACCACACACATACAAAAAAAAAAGTTATGATAGGGGAGGTGGATCACAGGGAAGCACAGGGTTTTGTAAGCAAGCAAAGAAGGAACCTAATATACAGTAGGGGAGTGGTAGGGAGAAGCAAGTATTCCTCCCTCCTCCCCTGTATGATTAGTTCTTCTCAAAATGGTTGGGAATAACTGGGTATGGTGGCACAAGCCTGTAATTCCAATATTTGGGAGGCTGAGACAGGAGGATCACAGGTTTGAGGGCAGCCTCAGCAATGTAGCAAGACTCTTAGCAACTTAGTGAGACTCTGTTTCAAAAAAATAAAAAATAAAAAGGGTTGGGGGTATAGCTCAGAGGTAGAATACCCTTGGGTTTAATCCCAATGTCACAAAAACAACAACAACAAAAATGGCTGGGAATGACTACACTGAAAACTGGTAATTTATCTTCCTACAAATTGGTTAACCACTGAACCAGCATATATGTGAACGTGGTGCTGTGGACCATGGGGCATGAATGCTCCCAGGTCTTAGAAACTGGTAGGAGGAGTGCTTTGAAGACTGAGACAGGAGGATCACAGGTTCAAGGCCAGCCTCAGTAACTTGATAAGACCCTCAGCAACTTAAAGAGACCCTGTTTCAAAATAAAAAAAATTAAAAGAGCTGCTGGGGGTATAGCTTGGATGTAGAATGCCCTTGGGTTCAATCCCCAATACTGATGGTGATGATGATGATGATGATGATGATGATGATAAGAAGAAGGAGAAGGAGGAGGAAGAGGAGGAGCTGCTTCTAGGAGGGCACTATGAATTTTCAACATTCATAAATACCATGGAAAATTACAGGGGTTTAAAACCAAAAGGGCTTCCTGTTAGGAGAGAGGGGACCTTAGCAGCCACACATGTAGAACGACCCTCCTTTGCTTAGTGAGGCTGACAACATGAGAAATAACCAGTATCAACCAAATCGCTTGCCCAGAGGACACAGTAAGTGAGGCCCCTATTTTATTCTCCAAAGAACAGCAAAAGTGTCCTTCAGGAGAGCCAGCATTTCCGTGCTTAACCCAGAGACTAAGAGAGTTTAAAGCTAATTGCTGAGGGAGGAGAGAGGTGATCAGGGCCTCAGTCTAGCCTTCAAGAGGAAAATAGAAACAGGTGTCACCAGGACAAGTTCCTGCATCAATAGCTATAAAGACAGTGCATATTGTGCATCCACCATCTGCCAGGACATTATGGTACAAAGAAGGGAAGGGTGGTTAGTCCACCCCAATACTGCCCTCAATAATATATTTGTCTGCTTTTTGTTGCTAATACCATGATGCTGTGGATGGATAATTTTTTTTAAAAGAAAGAGGTTTATTTTGGTTCACAGTTCTGGAAGTAGAGAGCTAAGGGACTGTGTCTGGTCATGGTCTTCTTGTAAGCCAAGTCACAAAGTGGTGCAGGGCATTGTGTGGCAAGAGACAGGGAGCACATGCATATATGTGCCTATCTGGTCCCTCTCCCTAGTCTGCCAATCTATCTATCATCTATCTATCATTTTCTGTCTATCTATTTTACTGAGGATTGAACCCAGGGGCATTCTACCTCTGAGCTATACCACCAGCTCTATTTTACTTCTTATTTTGAAACAGGGTCTCAATAATTTGCTGAGACTGGCCTTGAACCTGCGATCCTCCTGTCTCAACCTCCCAAGTACTGGGATCACAGGCATGTGCCACCATGCCCAGCTCCTCTCCCTATTCTTATAAAGCCACCAGGATTCAATCCTTCAGGATTTATGGGTGCTCTACCCTAATGCCCTTATCAAATCCTGATCACTGCCAAAAGACCCCACCTCCCAACACAACAGTCAGATTAGGTTTCCACCCTCTTAATACCTCACAGTGGGAATTAAACTTTAGCACATGAAGCCTTGGGGACACTCAAACCACATCCAGATCATAGCATATAGTATAGGTAGAAATGATGGGATTGATCTGTCAATGCAACTTAGAGACAGTCCTTTAGCCACATCTCCTTTCCAATGAGATCGTGGCCCCAAAGTCCCTCCTATATGTAAAATAACCATGGTTTATACCTAGTTTACACCCTAGTTTATACCTGTCTCCTAGAAAAATGATTAAGAGCACCCTCTTTCATTCTCAAAAGAGTTCTGAGATAGGCTATAATTTGTCACCCTATATGAAGATTCTGAAGCCCCAGGCTTGGAACTGGGCTCAACACATTGCTTCCACTATGATATTCAATCCTTGCTATTATCATCTCCAGTTTTACAGATGAGGACTTGAGGCTTAGAAAGTTTAAAGAGCTTTCCCAAAGCCATACAATCATTAAATGGAAATGATGGGAATTGAACTCAAGCTTAATAGAGCCTAAAATTCAAGCTACAAACCTCTATATTTCTACAGTGGAACCCTGCTCCCTTGGCAAGAACATGAAGAGTTGCATCCAGGACGAAGTTAGTAAATAAAGTCCATGAGGTTTAGTCATTCAAAAATCATGTATTTGCTATGCTCCAAATAACCACATTCTAATTTATTTTAGTTGGGTCTTAAAGAATAACTAGTTTGACTGTCAAAAAAAAATTTTTTAAAGCTGGCATAAGGAATTATAGGTGAGAAAGAATAGTGCCTGATAAAGAACTCCTGGGTGTTCAGTACAATGAAAGGGTTCAAGTTTGGAGAATAAGCAGTGAGTAACTATTGAGGGGCTCTCCTACAGAGCTGGACTTTATCCTGCCTGAAGGGATCCATTGAAGCATTTTCATGGCTATATTCAAGGACCTCATCATGTATCATAGAGGAAAGAAAATTTTTGTTTAAGTTTTCAGGTTCAGTCCAAGTGAGGCCAGGTACCTTGGATCTTAGGGCATGGTGGCAGGAAGCAGAGAGAGGGAGAGAGCAAGGCCAGAAGCAAGAGAGCAAGCGAGGGGAGGAGAAACTGTATGTAATCCCCAAGGCCTCAGCCCCAGGGTCCCACCTTCTCCTGCCACACCCTACCACCCTAGACCACCACCCAGATAAATTCATTACAATGAAATTACAACCTAGCCCTGCTTCCAACATTGCCACCCCACTTCCATGAGGGCCGAGGAACACCCCAAATCCAAACCATTTTAAAGGCCAAGGAGAAATATAAGATAACATTTCTGAATGTCCTGTCTGGTAGCTGACTGGGGTTGGGATTTCCAGGGATTAACATGAAGGCACAATACAGTTCACAAAGGCCAGAACTAGTTGTAACAGTGGGAAGAAGATAGGTATGGATTGAGAATCCTTTAGTAGATACGTCGGGCAGATGGCTGCAATAAAATGTACAAGGTAGGAGTCAAGCAGAGGGCATAGACAAGAAGGATGCTCAGTCCCATCAGCACTTCCCAACCTCACAACTATAGGCAACTGAATCCAGATCCCTGGGCAAGAGGCCTGGTAGTCTGGTTATTTATTGAGTGCTGGGGGTGGTGCTTACCCAATGGGAGGTTGGGGAAATACTGAAAACAGAGGACAGTGGTCCCATGAATAGAGTCAAGAACAGAAAAGAAGGGGATCTTTCATAAAATAGATAAGTAAGTTCATTTTGGAAATAGTACATTTGATTTAGTGTAACTGGGTTTCAATATTAGAAACTAAGGAGAGGTCTATGCTGCAAATATTAAATTTAGAAAATTACCCATGCTACATGTGGGGGGGAGGCGGGGGGAAGCTGGTGGGAGGGACACCAAGAGCTGTGTGCATGTATGTTAACACCAAACTGATACTCATTGTGATGTGAGACTACAATGCACCAATAAAAACATAAAAAAAAGAAAATTACCCATGAATAAGTAAAAATGGAAGCCTTATGAAATTACCTTATGGGACCTGATAATGTGAGTAAATCGACAAGTCAAGGACAAAACCTCAAATAACAGTAACATTTAAAGAGCAGATGTTGAGCCAGGTATGGTGGCACATTCCTGTAATCCTAGTACTGGGAGGATGAGACAGGAGGATAGCAGGTTTGAGACCAGCCTCGGCAACTTTAGTGAGACTCTAAGCAACCTAGCAAGATCCTTGTTTCAAAACAAAAAATAATTTTAATTTAATTTAAAAAGGGCTAGGGGTTGAAGCATAGAGGTAGAGTGCTCCTGGGTTCAATTCCCAGTACCACAATAAATAAATGAATAAATAAATAAATAAATAAATAAATAAATAAATATAAAGTAGATTTTGGAGGAAGAATCAATTTGAGAGAGAAATCTTGGAAGACAAAAAAGAACCTAGAAGAGGTGAGGTCAGAAGCTAAAGGAGTATATTTTTCAATGAAGGGGGTCAAAAGGATCAAATGCCACAAAGATAAGGAATTTGGATTTTCCCTTAAAATTGGCACTTAGAAAATCATTTGTAACCTTACCGAAGTTGGTATGTTACAGTAAGATGAAAAGTAAATAAGAATGAGAAAGTAGAAACAAGTAGTGTTAGCTACATTTTCTAAAATCCTGGTGGGGAAGAAGAGGATTGGGGAGTGAGAAGATGATATTTTCAGAGGGATTTGGAGGTCAAGAGAGAGATTTTCTTTTTTTTTAAGCCTGTTAGGAGTTCTCAAATAATCGAGGGATAGAAACTCAGGCACAAAAGAACAGAGGACCATAGCTTGAAGGCCATAGGTCTCCTAGGTACTATATTATACTTAAAGACACATAATTATGTTTGAGGGCCAAGGGAAAGGAATCAGTAAGCTGGAGATGGTCAACTTGTAAGGAAGAGCAGATAATTAATAGGTGTATGGCTATAAAGGGGTGAATAGGATAAGACATTGATATCATAGGTGGGTTTAAAGAGGAGGAATGTATTTTATCTAAGAGGTGTATAAAGAGGAAAGAACAGAGGAAATCAATCAGAAATTTTTGGTGGAGAAAAAAGTTATTCTAGGAACATGTGCCAGGTGGCCTGGTCCCAGTAAAGTAGAGAATCAGATCAGCCATTGAGACAGAGAGAGAAGTCGGCATTGGGTCAAGAGCCTATGGCACTGCCCCAGAGAGAATCTATGGAAGACCATATGGAAAATTGACACTTTGAACTTGTTGGTTCAAAATCCTCCCCTTGCTGTATCCACCAAGTCTCTATTATAGGGACAGGGGAGTAGGTCAGTGTTAGAGTGCTTGCCTAGCATGCACAAGGCCCTGGGTTCAGTCCCCAGCCCTACAAAAATAAAATAAAATAAAAATCTGTGAGATGACAAATGTTTTTAAAATATCTATTATGATTATTATCCTAAACAAGTTCTACCTCCCACACAATAATCACCTTAAATCTGACTTCCAAATGTCTGCAAAGATCCCAGCTTTGCCCTTACACTCTGAGATGCGAGTGAGACTTAGGTAGTGCTGTCCTAACATGGTAAGTGCTAAGCTAAGCTTTCTCTGTCCTGGTAATATTTGAAGGAGGCAGTATTCAACAATTACTTCTAAAATAGATGAACACAAGATAATTAGACCCTTTCTTAATGACTAGGGGCCAACCATTAATGTGATAACACTAGCTTTCTAGAGATGGGTTTTCAGAAACAGGAACGCTATATAGTTTAGAGATTCTTGATTAAATATATACATTTTACATATGAGTAAACCTAGGCCCAGCAAGTACAAATGATGATATAGCATAAATAAATATGTGGAAACCTAAGATAAGGTCCTTAGCACAGCACTCCTTTTATTAAGGGATTTCTATTATCAAGGAAGATGTTTCCCCTCCTCTGTCCCTGGCTCTCTGCTCCTCCACTTACTGTAGAAAACTCTGATCAGGGAATCCCTCTGCTGGCCCCGCTTCCCCTCCACTGGGCACCTCACCTCCTGTAAAAGACAGCAAGGGTGAGGCAGGGAGAGTCCTTTACCAACAGTCATGGTGTTTAAGGCTGACAGTGAACTCCAAAACGTCAGAGAGGTTCTAAACTCAAGCTGAAGAAGTGCATTGGAACAATACTCTGCATCTGCGTTTGAACACTTTTTGTTTCAAATTTCTCTGTTGTGTGTTTTTCTATCTCTTTGAGTTTTTGCACTTCTTCAAACTAGCGCACCCCTCACAGATTCAGAGCTCTGATTGTTCACATCGTTAACCTAACCAATAACAGTATCATGGGCATAACCTTTGTCTTATTTTTCACTCTTTTTTTTTCATTGTTCACTCTTTAGGATAATTTATTTGCTCTTTCTTCCTTTTCTTCTTTCCTTCCTTCTTTGCTTCTTTCACAAAGACACATTTTTCATTTGTTCTGTTTCTTAGTTTTCTTATTTGCTATTATTCAGGATATCTATGAGTGTCTAAAGTTTTGTTTAGTTTCTAGATAAGTTATGTGTCTCTCTTTCTTACAGTACTAAACATATAGTTTTGAGTTCAGTAAGTGCTTCTTGGATCATAATAGAAATTGTATTTTGCTGGACCAGCATGCATGTCCATTAACCATTGACTTATATGGATCCATGCACCAGGTTGATAGACGCTATAACCGTTACTACTAATAACAGCTTATGGTGACAGAAAATTACTCTCTTTCTGGTGCTGTTCTAAGATTTAACCTGGTTTAACTAATTTAATCCTTAAACAGACTCTATAATGTAGGTATGGTTGTCAGCCCCATTTTCAGAAAAGGACTATGAGGCATGGCAAAGTTAAACAATTTGTCAAAAATCAAGAACCAAGTGGCAGGGCCAGGATTTGAACCCAGGCCATTTGTCTTCAGTCAGTTACCCACCACATTATACTAAGGACCATTATAATTTTAGGTAATTTGTAAATGTAAATCAAGACAAAATATGTGATTAAATTGTAACTAATAGTTAAGTTTTTTCTTTTGGAATGGATTTGTTCATATAACTTTTCACAAATAAATGGTCATTTTATATTCAAAAACTTTTAAAGAAATATTGTCTGGTTCTAAAAAATAGAGATTTAAAAATCTATGGAATATTTGGGGTGAACCTTTTGTTTGCACAAATGAATCCAAGTTCTTTTCTTACCTGTGATTAAACTTGACTTTCAGGGCAATGTCCAAAGAGATATTTTTATTTACTCTCCTAATTGGGCAAGCTTAAAAGAAAATAGAGTTGCAAACATTATTAACAGTGGCAGAAAATTTGAGGTATTAGTATCTTTTCATTCATAAGGGTTCCTGGGCTCCATTTCTCCTCAAAAATCAGAGTATATTTTCTCCACCCCCATCCTATTTCCACCTGGGGAACTTTTGGCAAGTGACTGTGAAATTTCATTTTATTCTTCTTGAAGTAAAATGTGTCCTCTTTGTTCTTTAAGGCACTACTCTGTGCTTGCAATTCTTAACAATCCTTCCTTTACAGGGATGCTTAGTGGCATAGAAAATGGTTGCCAAGAATTCAAAACCATCACAAGTCATAAGGGATTATATTTGAGTGAGAAACTGCTAAAATTGTTTCAAATCACCCAATTTCACATAGTTGAAATGTGAACAAGGGAATGGAGGTGAAATGTAAGCTTTTAAAGGAATGTTAACTGCTATCATCAGGGAAAGATATATATATATATAAATCTACTGTCAGTAAAAATATGGATATGTTCACTAGGATGTGGGGCAAAAAGCCAGATGGGGAAAATGATGGAACAGAAAACAAAAGGCCAGACAATGTGAAATCTCTGTTTAATAAACACAGCTGGGATGCAGCTGAAGTAGAGGAGACATGGAAGCTACCTTTTCACTCACAAAGAAAATCTGCTAATGGTAGAAGTGAAATTGAATATTTGGTGAATGAATGGACATTTTCATGCCAAGAAATAGGCATGGTTATTTATTTCCAACAGCTTGTAGGACTTAACATTAAAGAGAAACTGCAAGAATCAATGGCAGCCTGGAGAAGATGTCTACTGACATGCATGGGAAACACATTGATGTAAAAGGAAGTGTGCAGACCTTGCAGTCATGAAGGCACTAAAAAAGCAGTTATCAGGAAGATCTCAATGCACTTAGGCATTTTAATGTATGCATGATATTCTTTATTGAAGGATATAAGCATTTTTAGTTAAAAATAAGATTGTTTTTACCTATTCTTTTAAGACCAAATGATTTTGTGATGAGACAGCCAGAAAGTAGTTGCTTACAGCTGTTGACTTATAGCCTTGTAGATTAAAAAGAGTTGTGATGTTTGTAGATTTATATATCTTTAGTATAATTTTAGTTGTTGAATATTCACTGGAATGCAAAGATGTAAGAACTCATTCTAACCCTATTATTCTAGGATATGACTTTGTTTTTCACTTACTTGGATATTAAATAGAGTAGAATTCATTAGCAGCATGAATTCAAAGTAAGACACATTTATCATAACAATTATGAGATACTTCTTTTTATTTTTCAGGAAAGAGTACATAGTTGCTTTTCCCAAATTAACAGGCTTCTCTCTCTGAGACCCATGCTTAAATTTAAGTAATGCAAATATGGCTCATCTTTTGAGATGACAGATTTTTCATTAGCCTCAAAACTGGTTTAGTTTTTTTAGGACCCTCAATGAAAAATTTTAGGACATTTAAAGGTGACTTTAATTCATGGCCTATACTTATCTGAATAAAGCAATAGCTATACTAGCCCTTTAAATTGTGAGGTAGTATTGCTATACTACCTCATGATTTTAAAAAAATGCCCACTTTATTGAGTCAGTCAGATTCTATCCTCACAAACTGAGAACAGAAAATAATGGAATTATGAATTCTTTCATAGATGATAAGTTCCTGTTTATTTTATACAACAAACATTTGTTGAACATCTACTACACATGAAACACTATTGTAAGTCCCTGGATGGAATCCAAAGATGAATAAAGCATAGTTTTTGTCCTCAAGGGATTTAAAATCTAGTAATGACTAGAACTTTCAAGGCAATGGACAAAGTAGGTGCGAGGGGGCAAAATGTCAACTGGGTGCTAGGAGAGTTTGATGACGATAGAGTAGTAACCAGCATCAAGATCCCAAATTGGTACTTTGCTATGGTGGTGGTTGGTTTTATTTTGGTATAGGTCACTGTAAATTCTTGTCCCATGCCTGGTATTAAATCCATTTCCAAGAAAGCAAAAAATAAATAAATAAATCAGGCTAAATGTCCTCATAATAGTAAAAGTGGAAATAAATACCCCAGCGTAGGCATCTGGAGATGGGAATTAGCAACCTGCTCTAATTTCCTGTTTGATTTTGAACAAGCTGCTTAACCTTCTTGGAAAATAACATACCCATCTTTTTTTTTTTTTTTTGGAGGAGGGAGGGATCTGGGGATTGAACCCAGCGGTGTTCTACCTCCGAGCTACACCCCCCACACCTTTTTTTGTTGTGAAACAGGGTCTCACTAAGTTGCTGAGGGCCTCCCTAAGTTGCTGAGACTGGCCTGGAACCTGTGATCCTCCTGTCTCAGCCTGCCAAGTACTGGTATTACAGGCGTGCGCCACCACGCCTGGCTATACATCCATCTTTGAGATGGTGTTAATAACACTACTAATGGGGTGCTGGAAAGACAATAATAATATTTGCTTATTTAATGAATACTACTTGCTAGGCTTAAATGGTCTAAAATGCTGTACATGTATCATCCCATGTTATGTTCTGCTCTGTGTGAATGGCACCCCCTGAAGTTGTACACCTTTGTCAGCTGGGTGAAATGCCTTTCCAGAGGTGGTAAGCTCAGAGTCGAACCCAGCAGGCTGGCTTGAAAACTCATGGTCTGAAACCAATAGACAACACTGCCTCTCTAAGGATAAGAAGTAGATGGTGCAAATAGAAATAGTAAAAGTGCTGAAGATACTGAAAATGTTGAAATTTTAATCAAAACTTTAGCCTGCTTACTTCCCGATGTTAGACAACAAAGCCAAGGAGGCCAGGCACAGTGGAGCATGCCTGTAATCCTATTTTTTATGAGACTGAGACAGGTGGATGGCAGGTTCAAGGTCAGTCTCAGCAACTTAGCAAGACCTAGTTTCATAATAAAAATAGAAAATAGGGCTTGTGGTGTAGCTTAGAGGTAGAATGCCCCTGAGTTCAATCCCCAGTACCAATAAAAGGAGGAAAGGAGAAAAGGAAGGGAGGGAAGGAGGAAAGCAGGCAGGCATGCAGGTCACTGAGATAGGTGGGCCCTTGGAGAGGAAAAAGAGACATTGGTAAATGGAGACCTGGATCTATGAGTCATGCTTGTCACTTTAGTTAGATGAACAAAACCCCCAGCATACATTCATACCAGATCAGCTAGAACAAAAACATAATCAATTAATTCAAATATCCCCAGAGTCAAAGACTTAAACAATGTACCCACAACTGATTTACAGCTAAACTGCTTGACCAAAAAGAAACATTCTGAACCCCAAATATCAAATCACTGTAATAGGATTTGATTTCCAAAGAAGCATTGCTGGGAACCTGCACATTTCTTCCCAGGAAGGTCATATATAATCAGAGAACTCAACCCTGGGTGCATCGCTTGTCTTCTCTTCTCTGAAAAGCTAGGGGCACACACACTTGCCTAATGGGGTATGTACACCTTCGCTATTCTTTAATAAATCTTTGCTTTCAACGTGTCCTGGAAGCCTTTCCAGCAGCATAGGTGAAGAACCCGTCCTGGCTGAGTGAGGTCCCATTGTCCCCTTGGAGGGACCTCCTTGGACTCCTCTTACACCACCATCTGTATAAAAGTTTCTTTCAAAACTGTCCAATATTATTTTCAAGATTTAGTTTCCCAAATCAACAGAGCTTGAAGAAATCTCCTCACTAATAAAAGCATTGACAAGTCTCAGCTGAATAATACTATATGGATATATAATGAATAATACTATATGGATGGTGATGAGGGACATTGTGTCTCAGGTGGGGTGGACATAATGAATCCCCCTGTCCACAAGACAGTAAAAGGATGAGCTACCCCTGGCTGGGTCACTGGCTGCACTGGATGTGCACTAGTTTTCAACAAACCCCTTTATTCTTTGATGTGATGTAATAAGTAAACATATAAAGAGAGTCCAGTCATAGCTATTCCATTTTAATAGTCTCAAAATTAACTTGCTGGGACAGTTAGGGAAAGTGATGGCTATTCATCCCCCTATCCATCCACCATTCACACAAAAGCATTAGCTAGGTTTACTATGCACTAGGAATATTGTGAGTTCTAGGGTTCAAAGATGATTGAGAAATGTCTCTGCCCTCAAATAGCTATAATTAAGGATTGAGGGAGATAAATCAGATAACTAATACTAAATAACTAATACTTTGTAGCAGGGGCCAAAATAAAAGAAGGGACAAAAGACCTCATAGGAACAGCGACCTCTGATCTGGGTCTTAAAAGGATGTATAACTGTTTCTTTGAATAGACCACTCTTTATGGGAAAAAAGCTCCCCACATCCCCAACCTCTACTGAATTAGGTAAAGCAAAATGGTCTTTTCTACATCTTCTTTTAAAGAGGTGAAAACTACTTATTTTCTAAGATGTTAAATGAACAGCTTAGATTAGTTATCCTTAATTATTACCCATTAGATCAGTTATCATTAGTTAACAAACCATTTAGTTAATTCAGAGTAAATATGTTACTCTGAGATCATGAAGGCGGAAGTGGGCCAGGCATCATAAGATCCCATTTAAATCCCAGTCTGTACCAGCTTATAGCACAATCATGGGCGATACAAATTGATATAATGAGAAAAAGGTATAACAATTCTAAATTGCCATTTGAAATGGATCCCTAGATAGGATTCAAAATGACTTTTGGAAAAACATTTTCCTTCATTTTAATAGGAAAGAAGAAAGGAACGAAAGGAGGGAAGAAGGAAGAAGAGAGGGAGGAAGGGAAGAATTAAAATTAATTTAAAAAGCCCTATGAATGAAAATAAAAATGAAAACCTGAGATGACCACATATGTGGAGATTAATATCCTTATGTTAAAAGATAAGTTAAAAGCAATATGAAAAACAAACACCTAGTAGAAAAAGAATGGGCAAAGGAAATGATAATTCACAAAAGCAGCACAGATGAACATAGAAAGAAATCTCCAGTTTTATTAGCAACCAAAGAATACAAGTCCAAATGATAAGTACTATTTTACTTGTCAAATTGACCACAATTGCTAAAGGTTACCTACTTAAAAACTGCTTTAAATTAATTCATTCTTAAGTGCAAGGAACAGTATCCGAGTGGCCGCCATCGCCACCTATTGGTGGCAAGCGGAGGTGGCCCGCGTTCACTCTGAGGCTGGGCTCTGTTCTTCTCATGAAAGCTGCTGAATCACAAGTTTGAAAGTACAGGGACTTCTGTATCTGTGTACACACACACACACACACACACACACACACACACACACACACTTATGTATACACACACTTCCATTTATTGAGTTAGTTTGCATGAAATGATAATAAATAATCTCAAATGGGGGAAAGAATCTTCCTGCTATTGACAGCAGATCTGTCCAATAAATAAATAAATAAATTCAAGTTGTATTCATTAAAATGGTGATACATTAAAATAAGTAAAATACCCACTGCACCAAACTAAGCTGTGTGAAGGGAAGAAAATGACAAATATCTATGTACATTTCGAGTCCATTTCTTTCTTATATACTTTTATTGGTGCATCATAGTCTCACATCATAACATAGTTCATAGTGATAGTGACATGCACACAGCACTTGGTGAGCTTTCCTCCAGCTCCTTCCCCACTGCCACCTTCCCCCATACAAGATATTGAGATTGGCATTGGTATTCTCACATATGTACATAATGTCAGTGGAAGTGACTCCTTCATTAATTCTCCCTCCCCCAACCCAACCTCCCCTAGACCACCTCCCTCGCTCCTCTGGAGTTTCTCCTCCATTATCTAAAGTCCCTCTTATATCCGAATTACTCCATAGCTTCCACATATGAGAGAAAACATATGACCCTTTTCTTATTTTAAAAGTCTGAGTTTATATATGCCAAATACTGAAAGGAGTTATCTCGGGGTAGTAGAATTAGAAATGTTTTAATTTTCTCTTTTCCTATGTGCATGTGTGTTTTATGCTTTTCATATTTTCTACAATAAATGTATACTGATTTTATAATAAAAAAGTGACAGGAATCATGGAGTAGGGAAGGAAGAAAAGCAGTCTACAGAATGGCTAAGTTCTTTTAGTCAGTGTAATAGATAAAAAGGCCAAGATCAAGCGCAAGTACTGGAAGCTGGAGCGGCCCCATCCTCACTTACGCAGCCGCCTTAGTGTCTGTATCAACCCCTGTGCTCTCATTTCTCCTCTGCCCAAGCTGGGCCTCTGGCTCCTCCCTCCAATTCAATTTTACAGAAGACTCCAGCTTCTAAAGTCTGTGTGCCTTGTTCACCTGCCTCTATGGAACAAGCCCTCCCTGGTCCTGCCTGCCTTGGCTTCCATTGCAAAAATGATTTCTTCTAGCCGGGAGTGGTGGCACATGCTTATAATCCCAGTACTTGGGAGGCTGAGACAGGAGGATCACAGGTTCAAGGCCAGACCTAGCAACTTAGCAAGGCCCTCCACAACTTAGTGAGACCCTATTTAAAAATAAAAAAATAAAGTAGGGCTGGGGGTGTAGCTCAGAGGTAGAATGACCCTGGGTTCAATCCCCAGTGCCACAAAAATTTTTTTTCTTCTAAAAGTTTTTCCCAATTTGCCTACTATTCTGTGCTGATGTGCTGATCCACCAGCATGATCTATGGTCTTGTGTAAATTAATTAACCTTTCTGTAAATCAATTTTCCCATAAAGTGGAAGTGATTATAGTACCTAAATCATAGGGTTATTGTGATGATTAAATGAGTTAATATGTGCAAAATGCTTAAAATAATGCTCTTATTAAATCATAATAAATGCTGGCTACTATTAGTATTCCTCACTTATTCTTATTTTTCTATTCTCTCAGAGTCTGTTCCACAGTACTCTGGTTCTATAAGGTATTAATAGATTTTAATATATATGATAGCCTACAAGGTATGAATATAGTTATGTTTTTTGAATCCGACTACATGAGGGAAAGACCAGCCTAACCAGAGTTAATAGGGTTCTTTGATGCGAAATTAATAAGATCTGTTCTAAATCTGAGTGAAGGAACTAGAATGTGGTGTGTTTTCCAAACTTCTATTTCAAGAAGTCTCTGGACCCTTTTCTTAAAGCACCTCATTGAGTGGTTGCATTTCACCTTTGGAAAGGTTGTGTCTGTTTATCATTCACCGTAGATTTGTCTTTCTCCCCCTATTCACTTCTCAGTGGAGTAGAAGACCTGGTTGCTTTTCTTTTCGTTTTAAATCAATTCACTAGTTCTTTTGAAAGTACTTTGTTATAAAAACTACGTAAATGTAAGGGGTGGCTCATCCTAAATCAGTTGTACTTCTGAGGCATGAAAACTTTCTCTCCTGGCTCATATGCATTTGAAATAGATTTTGATCGAATGGAAGAATGGGCAGGTGAATGCAAGAAAAGTAATTCCATTTCTCAAATAATGAATTAACTACTCGTTTTGGAAAGCTGACTAAAGCCGAAGTTCTGGGAAAGGAGGCTGCATTCTAATAGGAATGTGTGTATCACATACATTAATTACATACACCACTGCTATTGAAATGATTTTAGAAGTTTAACTTGAGAAAGGCTTGTAAATAGTTCAGAACTACCCAGCAAGTGTGTCATAAAGAGCACCCCCCAAAGCCTACACAAACGCAGACTCAAATGCTGTCTCAGGCAGTGATCTTGGCTGCCAGCTCTGTTTGGATTCTTGGCATATTAGGATCAATGAAATGGAACCTTCTAGTGACTCACAGTTGTTTAAGTGAAATGCAGGCAGGCAGTCTGGGATTGTAAGCTTGAAGGCTCAGTCCTCAGTGCACAGTCTCCACTCTTGTTCTACCTGCTGGTAGACCTGTTGGTGCCCTGACCCTTGGCCACCCAAACAATTGTGTTTAGACCCAGGATAGATAGGAGTTTTATCTAATTACAGGATGCTTGGGCTGCCTGCCCTTTGTGCATGATGGATGTAGATTAGCTGATCTGAACAATTAGTTAAGGAACAATCCGATCCCTGATGACAATTGGGATGTTTAAGGCATCTTGCTGACAGCTGTGGTGACAGCAGACAGTAAAACTACTAACTGAAATCAAGAAACTGGATCCTTCTGATTTATAGGTAGTCCCCCTAACCCCCACCATATATGCGCTTTTAAAGGACTTTTCAAAGGGCTGAAAGAAATCCCTGCTACATAGTGGAAAATGTGGACATGACAACCTATAACTAGCCGAGTCATCTCTCGGACCTAACTCCTCAGAGGATTAAACTCTCAGAGGAAAACAAAGAAAACTGCTAGCACATCCTTCCCCTGAAATAAGTTGATTTAAAATGTAAATCGAGATATTTTCAGAGACAGCACTTGAAGATCCCTTTACCTTTCAGTTTTCCTAAGTATGAAAGTGTTTGCGGTTTGCAGAGGGAGAGAGAGAGATACACTCTTTACTAAATAAGCATTAGTACAACAAGGTTTAGAGAAATACTTTATTTAGGACATCTAGAACTCCCAATATGCCCACAGAGTACTACTGTTTTGCTACCACTCTCAAAAGGAAACATTCTAATCATAAATGCTCTGAAGAAAGAATTTTTTAAATTAAAATCCTTTTTAGTATATTTACATAGGATCATTTCCCAAGTCCTCTATCAACTGAAGAAGCCTGTGAATGTGTTTCTAGCCGGCTCCTTCCCTACAGAAAAGAACATATTTCTCCAGAAAGGATTTGAGGAATGTGTCCAAATCTTAAATCCCTTCCTCCCCACAAGGAAAAAAAAAAATGGGGAGAGAATTGGGGCATGGACTTCTATTTCAACTCTTCTTTCTTAGATCTCTGAATTACAGGATATTAAAAATAAACCTAGAAGACAATGCAATGAATTTTTGGAGCAGCTGGAAAAGAAACCATAAAACAGTGATTGCGATCAGCAAAGTGTGATAACAGCTGAACACATTACACCCATCTTGAAAAAGCCAGACCCTACCCCCTTCCCCTCCTGGGCTTGTTCCATAGCGAAGGGGATGTCACACAATACAATCTAAACACATTCTCTGTCCATATTGGGTTAAGAAAATATAGTGCTGGTCATTGTCCCCAAATGACAGACATCCACAGATGGAAAGCGGGAGGATCGGACTTCCAGGGTCTGCTCATTCCACCACCCCAATTCTGTATATACATAAAACACCCACCTGCACCGGACTCTGGCCTGGGTACCATAAAAACACAAATTCTTCACGGCAGTCACTGCCCTCAAGAAGCTTGGATAATTTCTCTTTCTCTTTGTGTGTTTTCCTTTAGGAATGATAGTGAAAGCAAAGTCCCAAGAGTATGAAACTTTTCTTGACTTCATTGCCCAAGTTGAGAGAGTGCTCCATTAAATGGGTCTTGTTCTCTTTAATGCGGGGCACTTGAATGTGGTCCTATTAAAGGAATCTCTTTTTTGTTGTGTGAATCTAAAATGCCAATTTTCCAAGCTGTTATCTCAATGCATTTGTAAGATATTTAAGCAACAGTAGAGAAGAAAATTAAAGATGAAATTTGGTTCAGTGAAACTAGTTGTAGAATTTCAATATCTGCCTTAATTTGTTTGTTTGTTTGTTTTGCATGGTGAAATTTCTCTTTTACTTTCTCACCAGCAAATTTTTTAAAAAGGAAAAATTTTTCTTCACTAGGAAAACATGACTATGGTGTGTGCAAACAGACAGTCAAAGCAAAAGAGGCTATGCCTGATTATCTAGGAAAAAGTTCATGCCCAAATATAGAAAGAGAATTTCAAAGCAGACACTGTATGCTTAACTCTGTGTTCAACCGTAACCCTTTATATCTTCAGGTTTTCACCCATTGTTTTGAGAGTACAGACAAATGTCTTCTGTATTTAGCAGCCCTCACTCATTTTCAGTGGAAAAATTAAATACATAATCCTCTCAAAATCAAAGGCACTTTCTTAAGGGTTAGGGACATCAAAGTTGTGTGTGTGTGTGTGTGTGTTTTTCACATAGCTCTTGCTTTCCTTTTCAAACCCTAATATTTATATAAAAAAACAAAATAGGATATCAACATTTAAATATTAAACTAGATTTAATATTTCAGATCTGTTGAGTATATAAGCCTGATATTGAGATGTTAACAAATAATTCTGGAGGCAAATCCTATATTTTTAGAAATATAATATCCATCTCAAAATTATTCCAAGTAGACCTGGTATCAGTATACTCTCATTAGGGAGTTTAAATCTAGACCAAGAAAAAAAATGCTTGTCTATATCCAATCAATATTATATCATATAATTTATATTTATCTACTTCTGTATAAAGAATGGTTTCTTAAACTTCTTGAAGTTAAAATCAGACATATTTTTATACTAAAAGAAACTTTCTTTAAAAACTAAACAGTTGCTAGACAAGTATTGATATGCATAGATCTCCATGACAATTTTATTCATAATTTTTAAACAATTACAGTATTTAGAAAAAGAGATAATAGCCTATACAATGATTAATATGCAAATTATTGGAGCAATATTAGCCATCAATAATCAGGCTTTCTAAGAACATTTAATAATTTGGGAAAGTGTCCGTGCTATGATATTTAAGTAAAACCAGCAAAAGGATGAGAAATGGTAGTGAAGGTACACTCCTAATCATGCATGCCGATGATATTTTTTTCTTGGCAGTGGAAGATGCTTGCAGCCGAGCAGACCACTGTCATCGGGAAGGCTGCATTTTAAAATGAATCACACGTATTTTTGTAGCTGTGAACCATATCCTCTATGCTTCTTCCCTTTTTAAAATGGACTGCTCTCTTTTTTTCCCTTTGCACAGAGCAATATATCTACACAGTTAAACAATAAAAATTATTGAAATTATTGGGGGGAATGGAGTTTAATTTGTAGTTTATTCCAAAACAACATTTTTCTTTAATATGTTTCACAGGGCATAGTCTAAGATGCTCAACTAAAACAAAGATGCTGCCTTGAAGTCTTCATTTATCTAAAATGTAGTCACCTTTCTTCTTTTATTGTAAAAAAAATACCAACTCTGTGTTCAATACTCACTTTTAAATCACTTTGAGTCATTAGATTTTAAAGTTGTATTGTATAGCATAATTAGGTTAAAGTGGATCGCTGAGAGTTTAGATGAATACAAGAGGGGTTTTTTTGGACCTACTAAAATATTTTCAGGAAAATTTTTAATTCAAGCTTTGAAATCATATGATAGTACTACTATCTCTTTTATCCAAAATCTTCATTTCTATCACTGTATAAATATACTTGAAATATTAGCCGATTTCTAATTACTTGTTTTCATCAGTCATGACGGTTAGTGGGTTTTTAATACAAATATTTCACATGTATCGTGAGAAAGATTCTAAGAGTAAGAACCGATGTTCATTCTCTGCTGCCTGCGAGAACGCAAAAAGGGCGCAGGCGGGCAAATCTGGGCCTTAGAGCGCCACCCCATGGTAAGCTGAGCGAAGGACACCACGGGGCTGTCAGCTCTTTCCAGCAACATTCTCCAATTAGTCAGCGTGAAGGAGCTTCTTTCGTTGGCTAGGCCTGTATAAAACACCAGCAACTCTGAAAAACTCTTTCTGCACCGGTGGTTGAACAGTTGCTGAATTTAGGAATTCTTTTGAGTACTTCGTGCTCTGACTTAAAGAATGCCCCCCCCACACACACACGCACAGACTGTGTGGATCTGAGTAAATAAATACTGTCAAACAAAGAAAACCTTGTGAGTCTGTGCTACCAAATTCATCCTCACAAAAATTCCAGTTAAATTATCAGTTTCAGTACATACCTTCACTACTCATAATGGCTCTCTGTTGTTACATTGCAGAGGATCATGAGGTTGGCGAAAATTGCCCCAACTAATAAACAAGAGTGAGCGCCATTAAACTTCCCGGAGTGTTTAACCAGAATTTGCGTGAGTCTTCAAATTTAGAAAATTAGAGAGTTAGGAATATTACAGAACAGGATTAAAAACTAGGAACAAAAGCAAGCCACTATGAAATGGCAATTAAATTCTGGCGGGGATTAAAGACATTTTTTAATAGTCACTCTTTCCTTCCATGTTCTTTCCAGTGATCTCTTGTATAAAGTAAAAAGAGCATTAACCTTCCTGTGTTTGTTCCAAAATTATTTTTTAGGGCAAAACATGGACTAATATAATTGAAACTTTATTTTTCACTTCTGTATCCACATTAGCAGAATAGAAATGTGTATTAATGATACTAAGGCTGTTTGCATTAACTTAAATTATTTTTGTTACCATTTTCAATATTAGTAAGACTCAAAACTCCCACACACAATGGAAAAAAACCCATGTGCAAATGTAACAAGCCCTGGCGGCGGCATTTCTTCAGGAGGGTCACAAGGAAAGGAACTGGGACCAGCGGCCAGATTCAGGAGCCGGGTCCAGCCCCTCTGGGTCCACACAGCCCCTTTCTGGCAAAAGTCTTCCAGCTGATTTCACAAATGGCTTTTGCAGGCATAATTGGGGTGAAAAGCAGCGGCCCTGGGGGAAGGGATATGAATTCTGTGGAGAAAAGTTCAAATAATGGAAAACTTCCCAGGAAAAGCACTTGGAAAATTGGACTGAGAGAGACCAGTTAAATGGCGCTTTTCTGCCCTCCATGCCTTCTTCCAGTCACTATTTTTGTGTCAACAGAACTGCCAGGGTACTTATCTGTCAGGATTTCTCCTTTTCTGAAATGGTGGAGTTAAAAAAGGGTTTTTAATGAGCAGTCACTGTTTGCTCTGCTCTGTCCTCATCCCCAAGGGAACTTCCCTGTGTTTTAAAAATGGATTATTTCAACTTAAAGATATTACATGTTAGTGAAATTGTTTAAATGCTGATACATGTACAAATCAAGCACACCAACTGCCCAAATAAATATGAAATAAATGGAAGAAAAATAGTCTTTTTTATATCTCATAGTCCAGCATAACCCCGGTATCATTTTTATAATTTGTAGAATATAGCAAACATAAAGAGGAATATGTAAGATATTTATTCTGTAAATAATAATAATAATAATAATAAGCACACTATTGAATAAGAAATAAAACATGGCTTTACTTTAGAAGCCCCTTGCTGCATACTCTTTATTATATTACCTTCCTTTCTGAAGAGGTACCTTTATCCTGACTTCTGTGATATTCATTCTCTTGTTGTCATTTTTGAGATATAGCTTTACTATCTATGAAAGTACATACTGAATGATTTTGCATGTTTTTAGCTGCTGACCATTCAGTGCTGCTTGGAAGGAGAAGTGCATCTTCCCAAGGTAGAAGTTTGAGAGCGGTCATTATCTCCCACCTCTCTCCTGGCCAACACGCAAGTTTCCCAGCATCCATGTCCACTTCCCAAGCAGACTTTAGTCTCCTTAGTTCCAGTGCATCCTGTGACATTCTTGGGCTGTAGATGACAGTGTGCATGGGGAGAGCTAATAACCAGGGCATTCTATGGATGCCCTGATAATGTTGACTCTGGGTGTAGAAGAATGTGGAGGAAGAGGAGGTGGACAGCTATGTCATGTGGTTTCAAGGCATCAGACCCGTAATTCTGTTATCTCAAAATATGTCTCAGTCTCAGTATTATGTGATATTTATGTGCTACAATTTGGAGATTTATTGCTTTAATCTTAGGTTCTGATTTAACAACAAATAACACTGGGATAGGTACCTAGTCTGCTGTATAAACTATGCATTCTTCACTGTGAAAGAAGGTGTTAGACTGGTTTTTGGGATCATGTTTTAAGAGGGGACCAAGTAGCCAAGCGTTGTGGTGCAGGCCTGTAATTCCAGTACTTGGGAGGCTGAGACAGGAAGATCTCAGGTTCAAGGCCAGTCCCAGCAATTTAGAGAGACCCTCAGCAACTTAGTGAGACCCTGTTTCAAAATAAAAATAGGGCTGGCAGTGCATCTTAGAGATAGAATGCCCCTGGGCTCAATCCCCAGTACAAAAAACTTGAGGGGACCAAGTGAAGCCATTAGCACGGGGAATCACCAATGGGAACGATTGAAGATCTGCATTTAACTGTCCAACAGCCAAGCCAAGGTAGAATTGGGCGTGCTTTGAATATAGTGTATGTTACGGCAACTCCTGTTTCAACTTTAGATTGTGGCAGGGTCTGATTGTGATATATGCTGGCTTCCTGAGGCTCGTGGTACAATACCAAATTTCCTTCCCAAACTTCATCTGGAATTTTGCTGTGAAAGAAACTTATAATCTATGGAGAAGGTCAGTGTATGAACATGTTAAAAAAAAGAAACTGAAAGGAGAGTTGGCTAACTGTGGACAGCCCTGCCCAGCCAACATAGCTTAGTCTAGTTGACACCTGAAGGCTCTTGTAAAAACAGATTGGTGTTCTTATTAGCAAAACGTACTCAGGAACTTTAGAAAAGAATTATTCCATCAGTACAGGCTCCCCAACACCACCCAAGGCCTTAGCCAAATTTAGATTTGGAGACAAAATTATATATCCATAAGTGAGCCTCACCAGCAAAGTCTTCTTGAATGAACAATGTCACTGATAGTGGAGTTTGATATGCCTCATTAACTCAATTTAATAAATAAACATAATCGCTTAATTATTAATTAATGATTATCAATTAATATTTGATAATCTGATTGCTAATAAATTAATAAATATAATTTAATTTGCCTCATAAATTTAAGTCCCACCTTAAATTCTTGTATTAAATTGCGCTTCTACAGATGGAGATGTACAAAGTTTAGCAGGAAGAGTTAAGCACCATGATTCATGTGGGTAAGCTGACAAAACAATAAATTCCTTATGCTCCTATCCCACAGTAAACTCGGTTCATTGAACAGGTAAAACTCAAAGGTCTGGTTTAGTCCAGAAAGTCCAGGGCCCCTTTGGACCAGCCTCTTGTCTGTCCCCGTGTGAGCCGCTCCTACCCTTGACCGCTTGTTGAGATCAGCGAGGAGCTTTAAACAATAGACATTTGTCTTCCATTCTCAGAGACTGATTTAACTGGTCTCTAATGCAGCCTGAGTGAGTGTTGGGATTTTCTTTCTTTCTTTTTTTTTTTTCATCTTTTCTTTTTTGGTACTGGAATCAA
This sequence comes from Glis glis, assembly GCA_004027185.1. Classification (NCBI taxonomy): domain Eukaryota; kingdom Metazoa; phylum Chordata; class Mammalia; order Rodentia; family Gliridae; genus Glis; species Glis glis. The sequence goes on from PVJS01009232.1 coordinate 40,507, forward strand.
ACCCAGGGCCTCACACATGTGAGGCAAGCACTTTACCACTGGGCTACATCCCAAACCACTATTGGGATTTTAAAAGATGCCCAGGTGCGTTTAATGTGCAGTCAGGACTTGGGATTTAAGATTCAGGATCTACACTCACTCAACTCTCTGTATCTCAGTGTCCTCATCTGTAGAATAGGCATGGACACTGCCTACCTCTCAGTGATATGTGTGAAAATACTTTGAAAATTATAAACTCAACAGACGTATGGTGTGTGTTTGCCATGGTTACAGCTGAAAGCCATACAGGCTCTGTTATTAAAAAAAACTATGGAGGGTGGAGAAATTGAATGTCTTTTTTTAATTAAGAACAGGGTGTTGAAATGGTAAAGAATACATTGCAATCTGCAAGATCATTAAGTCTTTATGAGGCTCAGATCTCTAGAGAGACTCTCAAAATTGCATTAATATGACTAACAATTCAAATAAACTTGCTTGAAAAGGAAGTGTCAGGATTCTGGTGGTTTGTGTAAGAAATTTATTTTTATGAGTTGTTTTCTTCTGATACCCCCAAATCACTTTCATCTATTATGACTGTAAAGCCAACTTATATGTAAAATTTTTAGATAAATCCAATGGATTTTTTTAAATTACATACAGAGAACAACATGGTTTCACACACAGATACATACATATATACACACATATAAGTGGATTTTAAAATAATCTTCAAATTGTAGGATAATTATAATGATGAAAGAACAGACTTTCTGTAATTAATAACACTGATTATAATTTTAGATGCAACACAGACAACGTCCAATTTTCTAGAAAACTAAATATTTGATTACAATTTTGCCAAAACTTTCACAGACTTTGGTTGGAGAAGAGATGGTAATACATAACTTTATTAATAAAGTTAATCATCTAAAATGGGATTTGTTTAATATACTATTATTTTAAATCAAGGCTTTAAATTGCACGTCTAACATCTAAGTTATGGAGATTCAATCTCCCATTGTAACTATACAATATGCCATTCAACTGTGTGATACAGGAAGGATGAGAATGGGATTTATGAACATACAGTAGCTTACATTTCTTTATGTCAGTTCTGAAACATCTACACAGACTTCAAATTAGAAATAATTACCACATTTTGATGACTTAAAGTTTAAAAAACAAACCAAGCTGGGCACGGTAGCACACGCCTGTAATCTTAGCCTTAGGAGGCTAAGACAGGAGGATCACAGGTTGGAGGCCAGCCTCAGCAACTTAAACAGGCTCTCAGCAACTTAGAGAGACCCTGTTTCAAAATAAAATTTTAAATGGGGTGGGTGTGTAGCCCAGAGATAAAACACCCCAGGGTTCAATCCCCAGTACCACACATATACAAAAAAAGATAAAAAATAACATCACTGTAAAAAACTTTTATTTGTTACAAATGACATCTTCATTTGCATATGGCTAATTTCTTTTTTCAGATATAGCCTATATTATACAGTTTTACTAAATTTTTCCATAATAATAAGACAAATATTTTTCTTGGCACGTGAGAACAAATGTTTCCAAAACTTTTTTGACTAATTTGTTGAAACAAAATAGAAACTGTCCACTTTCTCGAGGAGGCTGGTATTTTACCCCTATGTAATGACTTTATTTTTACCTGAGCAACATCAGGCCTCAATTCCCTCTCTAGAGTAATCATGCTTTGAGAAAAACCCAAATATTTGGCATTCTGAAACGCTGGGGAGGCAATAATTTTTAAACCCTTGTTGCATATAGAAACTTTCTGAGAAAGCTATCATGACATAGCAGAAAGTAAAAAAGAATTAGATCAGAAATAAACACTAATCACAACATCATGATGAAAAAAACCTCTGATATTTGTATTTAGTTTTAGCCAATAAAAACAAGGGACAGCATGATAATGGACATGGATCAGAACCTGTTCTCCAAACCCTAACATTGCTAAATAGAAATCTGTCAGGTCCTTGAAATGATTTAAGTTTTATTCCCCGATTCCCATTCAGCATTCAGGGAGTCGCAAAGTTACTTCCTGATGTTTTGTGAAATACGCTATTTGGAAGTCTAAAGAGGTGATATTATTTACCAATCCATGAGGAAGTTAGCTGCGAAATGGACTGTTTACTTTCAGGATCTGGGCTTGTGGGGGGCAAGGAAACAGGAGTTGTGAATTTCAGTGTGAAATAATTTCATGGTCATATTTCAGCCTCTTTTATGAAGCCACATTTTACTTAAAATCAGAAAAAAATTCTAACTTGTATGAGAAAATAACTGCCTTTGGATCACTGTTGCTTTCCTGTGATCGCTGTACAATTTGCTCTCTTGCTGCTTCTCTGATTTTAGCAGGCTTAAAATATCAAAACCCTGCAGTGTTCTGAGGAATCACAAGGTTCTTAAGCTGATGCAGAGCTACCCCCCACACCTCCACACCTCCACAGCCCTCCTGCCCAACACTTGTTCACGTGCCCCGGGGCATCTTTCAACAATAGTATCAGATTTGCTTGTAATTCTGAAGTAAACGTTTTCATGGTCCGTCACCTTGACTTTATTAAAGGTGTGGGTACTAAAGCATTAACTGAAGTTGAAAAAACTCAGAAGTTCTCAATGTTTGAAATTTACAACCACCAATCTTTTCCAGCCTTTTATCAATTGTTTTCACATGGGGTGTAACGCCAATTAATTAGAAGTTAAATAAGACACCACAGATGTTTTCAAGTACTTAGCATTTCATTTTTTGTGCCTATAATGCTTAGATTTTAGGTGAGGCAGCTAGATTTGGGACTGCTTTTAATCATTTTAGAGAGTGCTTTGCCTTGCTTGCTCTGGTTAGGATCAAAAGTTTTCATGGAATATAATCTGAATATTAAAAAAAAAGTTCCCAGTTGATGTCACCCTCAGTGATTTTACAATCTCTTTAAAAGATTCTATTTCCAGAAACCAGCCGACTAAAAACTAATTTTATTAAATTTGTACTGACTTTCCAGGCTTTTGCAATATACAGGCTGAGTCTTGCTTTAGTGCTTTGTTATCTTAAATAATATTTGCAGAATTTACCAAAAAAAAACTACCGTAAAATTAAAAATTAAAAGATTCGGGAGAGGTTTATGCAATTTATGCACAAATGATACATACACCAGTGTGCAATTTCAGAACATCAGCTTAACTCTTTCATTTGCACACTGACTATTTCTCCCCGCTCTTACCCCCCTCTAATTTTTTCTTAAAGGAAACATCCCTCGGAGACTGAACTACTTGGAAGAAACCTATACTTTTTACCAACACAGATTCTGAGTTGCTGAGCTAAGTGCAAAATTTAATTAAGTGGCAGGAGCAGTCTAGTTCCCCTGTGAAGAGCTCCAGGTCCTCTGATAGGTGGGTGAAGCAAAACAAGTGTATGTTGCAGGGCCCCTGTGCAATGCTGTTGAGTTGTGTGTGGTCTGATGGATGTGTTTTTTTATCATTCTGTTTGGGAACCAATTCAGGATCTGTTTCTGTTGGCACTTTCCCCCTGTTGTGAATATATTAGTACATTTCTTAAAGTCTCTGCAGACCTGAAAGGCTGGTAATTTAAGCTCAGGACTATGACAGACACTTCTCTTCCATGGGTTTAAGCGTGGGTGATGAGATTTCTCCAAAAGGAAGAGATGAGGTCTCTAAAATAGAGTAAATAGGACTGGCCCAGCGTTAGTCATGTGTCCTTATCTGTGCTTTGATTTTTTACCATAAATGTTAAAAAATGCTTATCTCTGGCCCAGAAAATTTATGAGAAAACCATGCCTTGTGCTTGTGTTCTTCCACTGATTTCTGAGCCATTGCTTGAAAAAATGAGATGAGCAACACAAAGTTTCTTGTAGGCCATAAAACATGAGATTGTTGTAAAAGTTATATTTATGCCTTACTTCATAAACTTTCTTGCTGTCCAGTGTGTGATCTTCAGTAGAGCCATTGGAGGATTTTGCTTCCTCCCCCATCACACTGAGCTTATGAATATGCAAGTCTGTGAAAGATTCTCTTTTGTTAAATAAACTCACATTTGTACATAAGAAAACTGTTTCCTCAGCAATGAGGAAAAATTATACTGGTATTCAGCTGCTTACAAACATATTTCTGATACATATAATATAAAATCAAATTTATTTTAGTGCAATAAACTCTCCTTTTGTATTCTACAGTTAATTATTTGATAAATCCAAAGATCTTAGGGTCAGGTGAATGCCAACTACTCCTTGCTATGTTTTTGTAGATAAAGAAATTTGTATGTGGACTTACATTGTGCACAATGATTTCCTCCTTTTTTATACTTTTGTTGGTGCATTATAGTCTCACATCATAATGCAGTTCACAGTGATAGTGACATATATGCACACAGCACTTGGTGGGCTTTCCCTGGCTCCCTCTCCCTTCCTCCCTTCCCCATACAGGATTTTGAGATTGGTATTGGTATTCTCACACATGTACATAATGTCAATGGAAGTGATTCCTTCATTGAATCTCCCTCTCCCTTCCCCTAGACCACCTCCCTTGCTCCACTGGAGTTTCTCCTCCATTATCTAAAGTCCTTCTTATATCCTAATTACTCCCTAGCTTCCACATATGACAGAAAACATATGACTCTTCACTTTCTGTGACTGGCTAATCTCTCTTAACAGTATTCTCCAAGTCCATCCATTTTCCTGCAAATGACATAATTTTGTTCTTCTTTATTGCTGAGTAGAATTCCATTGTGTGTATATCCCATAATTTTAAATCCATTCATCTGTTTATGGATACCTAGGTTGGTTCCATAATTTGGCTATTGTAAATTATGCTGCTATAAACATGGATATGCATATATTATTATAATATTAGGATCTCACTCCCTTTTGAAAAATACCGAGGAGTGGTATAGCTGGATCATATAGTGGATCCATTTCCAATTTTCTGAGGAATCTCCACACTGATCTCCATAGTGGCTATACTAATTCGCAATCCCACCAACAGTGTAGAAGAGTTCCAATTTCCCCACATCCTCGCCAGCATTTATTGTTTTTTGACTTCTTGATGATTGCCATTCTGATTGGGGTTAGATGGAATCTCAGTGTAATTTTGAATTGCATCTCCCATGATTGCTAATGATGTTGAACATTTTTTCACATATTTATTGGCCATTTGTATTTCTTCTTTTGTGAAGTGTCTATTTAGTTCAGTTGCCCATTTCTTGATTGAGTTATTTGGTTTTTTAGTGTCAAGTCTTTTAAGTACTTTGTATATTCTATCAGAGAAATAGCTGGCCAAGATCTTCCATTCTGTAGGTTCTCTCTTTAGCTACTTGATGGTTTCCTTTGATGAGTAGAGACTTTTTGGTTAAGTGCACAATGATTTCTACATGCAGTGACTTTATTTCTTGTGTTTTCAAGAGTTAACAACAGCGAGAAGATACACCTAGGCAAACTCTGGTTTTTCAAAAATGCCTAAGAAAAAATAACATGTTACTTTCAGGAGTCACTCCTGATGGTTCTCTGTATGTTCATTTATTTGAAATTTTGCACTTGCTGAAATTAACTATCCACCTGACACTATAAAACAGTACAGCCACGACATAAGCCATACACACCGGCCACATCTGCAAATATTTTTCCCTCCAAATTTCAGTCCCATTAATGAAGATGTGATTGTTTCTCTCTGACCTTTCAGCTCACCTCAAATCCTAGGAGACCTGCTGCTTCTCCTCCTAACCCTACTGCACCCCACATGTTCCCGTTCACACTGAGCATCTCTTATCTCACAAGCTCCCATCTTGCCATTTAAGGGGAGTCTGCCCCCTCCTTCAGATTCAGGACTGAAAATGAAGCGTAAATCTTACGGGCTAATAAGCGCGGCAGTTACTTCAATAAAATGTTACTTAAAAGTCAATAGGCTGCACATGTTAAAGACATTAGAGCTGTTAACAGACCGTTGTAAAGTAAGCAGAATCTCTAATAACCTGTGTGCAATGTTGAACCTTTCCATTTTCAGCTTAGGGCAGGTTTAGCTCTGGCACTGAGGCACTGGACTCAGGGTATGAGCCACTCTTGCCTTCTCAGAATAAACCATCCAACAAGCCTGAATCCAGGGCTGAAATTTCAGGGCTCTGAGAAAGTTTAAAACCCAGGGAGCTTTGCATTGTGTCTTTCTTCAGTTTAGAAAAAACTGCTTGATGCTCAACCTCAGCCCCACTGTCTATCTCTAATGCCTGAAACTTTGAGCCTTCAATCTGAGAGTCAGGAGGCACAGAGCTGAAGGAAGTGAGACTTGTTAAAAAGACCAGCTGTGATCTTTTGGAGAAACTGGTCCAAACCCCAGGGGCACCCTTAGTGCTCACTTCCAGAGACTAAACTGTAGGCCCAAAGAAGGCTGATATGAGGGAAGTGGACGACAGCAACAAAAGAACAACTGGAGCCGGGCATGGTGGCGCACGCTTGTAATCCCAGTACTTGGGAAGCTGAGACAGGAGGATCGCAGGTTCGCAGCCAGCCTCAGCTACTTAGTGAGGCCTCTACAACTTAGTGAGACCCTGTTTCAAAATAAAGAATGAAAAATAGGGCTGGGGGTAGAATGCCTCTGGGTTCGATCCCTGGTACTGCAAATATATATATGTATGTGTGTATATATATATATATATATATATACACATATATATATAATTTTAATATATATGTACATATAATTTTAAAAAATAAAAAGAACAACTGGACAAATTAGCTTTATTCCACATCCCTCTGAAAGGAAAGTAAGGCACTAGTTTATTCTAAGGAAGTTTCTTTCATTCTGCCCCAAACAGCATTTATGTTTTAAACAGATGCTTTCGATGACACCTAACCCAACAGATAGTGAACAAATAAAACCTAAGGGTGAGAATCCTGCAACATCCTATTACTTCGAGAGCGGCTCTGCGGGGCTTTCTGTTTCTGGACTCCATTTCATTTACAGAGCATGTAGTTTTCTAGATGGAGAAAAAGACAATAAAAAGGAACAAATTTCCTTTCTAGTTCAGGCAACTTTTAAATCTGACAAATGTACTTAAAGATTTTTTTGGTCTGAATTCTTAAAATAATGAAAACTGATTAGAAATGCTCTGCATAAGTTTAATAACCTTTCCCTTATGGCAATTCTTCTTATATTCTGATTATCATCTTTGTTCAAAAAGATGGAACTTACAGGTCTTCCAAATTGTGAACTTAGAGAAAACAATCTCAAGTTTGAGAAAGCCATGTTACTAAAGGTACTAATAATTTGGGAAGGAGAGAAAAGGGATAAACCAGCGTCTGGGTCAAAACTGAGGATTTTTATAAAAAGAGTGTGATAACTTTACAGAGATGTTTTATATTTGGAAGCTCCAGCAATTTTACCACCTGTGTCGTCTACATTCTCATTTCACATATTCCATTTCAGTCTCTGTCCATAGGCATATGAGTCAATTGGACCATAATAAATATGACATTCTGCATTTTTCTTTTCACTTAACATTTTACTATTTTACTCAAAATTACAAATATATATATATGTGTGTGTGTGTGTGTGTGTGTGTGTGTGTGTGTGTGTATGGTACTGGGGATCAAACTCAAGACCTTACACATGCTAGGCAGGTGCTCTAGCACCGAGCTACATCTCTAGCTCCCTCTGCTATCCTTATGATCACTTAAGATATTCCACTGAGTTGTCATGCTAATTGTAGCCATTGCCTCGTACATTCGGGTTGTTTGTCGATTTTTTGTGATAATCTATTTGAAGTACCTATTCCAAGATCAGTTTTTCGGAGGGTAATGATAACAGGGTGAGAGAAATAGATGCGAAAGAGATGTCTACAAGAGGCGTGAAGAGTTGTCCCTCCAGATACTTCCTCCAAAACCACTGAAGCAGTGTTCTGAGCAGGGAAGCCAAGGCAGAAGATTTTTGGCTAGAATAATGAAGAAGGAGTGTCGTGAAAGATGACGAGGCAGTGTGCCAAAAAGGGAACACAAAGAATGAAGCCGAGGAGATTCCTGAAGTTCCCCAAAGGCAGGATCAACAAAACAACAAAAGCTAGAATAAGCAAAAAAATCCTTAACATCCAGCTTGGGAAACAATGCCAAATAAGAGAGGAGGTGTTCCCGCAGCAAAATGCCTCAGAGGGACCTACTTTGTGCAATGACTTTGTGGGAGAGACTTGTCTAATAACAAGTCCAACAAAGCATCCAAGGAAAGAGTTGGAAGAGAGAAGGGGCTGCAAACCATTTCTCTTTGAGCACCTGAGGCCTTAGTTGTCCAAAACTTTTGCTCTTGGTTCATGAGTAAAATAACTGGTGAGTTCTGCTTCTACCTGTAAATGAGTGTGGCCAGGGGCTGCCTCTTTCTTACTTGGTTTCCCCTCAACTATCGCATGAGGGTTAAAACTTGAAACTCTCTCTGGCTTATTGTGTGGGCTAATGAGGGGAGTTGTAAAGCATGATATATGTATAATGTGTGGTGTAAAATATTTAACACTTCTCTTGAGAGAGAATCCTAATCGTCCACCTGAAACTGTCTCCCTTACCAATTAATTCCAGTTTAGGAGACTGACATGGAGGTTTCCACCTAATCGAGCACATGCCTATGAAGGACTTAGACAGGTGAGGGAGTAAAACTCCCCCTCCCCCCCACAAAACTCACAAGGCCCTTTGGAGGAATTACTGCCTGCAACAGACCAGCCAACCTGCCCTTGTGCTTTGCAGGTAATATTTTTCATAAAAGGAGTTTCTTTTTGCTCAGTCTGCCTGGTAAGAACATTTAGAAAGTAACGAGTAGCTACTGAAGCTAACCAGGGACGTTTTTCTATCCAGGGAATTTTCATTATGTTCAACATTTGGAAATTTCAACTAAAGATAATTGCAGGTAAGCGTCCACCAACAGATGTATTCATTTTCCATTGTCGTTTCGTAAATGGGTACTTGTACACAAAAGACCTCCTTCCTGTACATTTCAGCCCTCCAGGGTACAATTATGTGAAATTGTTCAGCAGCCAAGTTTGTTTTGTATCATTTGACTGGGTAAGGACACAGAGAAAGCTGTTCCCCATGGCACTGGAAGCAGCAAATCTTTTTTGCCTAAATGTTTAACAGCTACATTCATCACAGTCTAATAACAAGGCCGCCCACAGACAACATCGTTCACTTGTTTTCACCCCAATGTTAAGAGTTTACCAGAAAGACCAACTCAGGCCATAGTACTGATTTGATACAACATCTAACAATATACTGGGCTAGAATGGTCCAGAATGTTCCAGGTAGACTAGTCAGATACAAATTGATTTTTTTTTTATCATTTGTTACTTCCTAATACTATCAACTGTTTAGATGTTCTTACATAATATTTATGTTTTCGAGTAGCAAAATCTTAAATAAACTACAAGCAATTTAATAACTATAATGATATCTTTGAAAGTTATTTTACTCCTTATAAGCCACTTTAATACACTGTGCCTTCTTTCATTTATTCCTTAGAATAACACATTGGAGTAGCTTTAATAATAAAATAACTGATTTTCAGAAAATGTCTTCTTTTCTTCTGTTCTCTTTGATAATGGTTCAACAGAGCTGGGCAAAGAAATTTGTTCCTTTAGTCTTTAAACCCCTACTGGTGGGTCTTGTTTACTTATTTATATTTTGGGTTTTTTTCTCTTTTAGTTTGACATTTATTAAATATAGTATGACAGACTTGAAGCAAAGCCCTTTACATACATCATCATATTTAAGCATGAGACAGAAGTTGATTGCTGTAGGGACAATCCATGAGGGTTACAATAAGGCCCCATATCCTACAAAGATTTTGGCTATAAAAATGGGAGGCATTATAAAATTCACCTGGGAAACCATCTGGACCTGGGCTTTTCTTTGATGGTAGGCTCTTTATTGCTGCTTCAATCTCGTTAATTGCTATTGGTCGATTTAAATTTTCTATGTCTTCTTGATTCAACTTAGCAAGGTTGTACATGTTTAGAAACTTGTCAATATCTTCTAAGTTTTCCATTTTATTGGAGTATAGTTGTTCAAAGTAGTTTCTGATTATCCTCTGGATTTCCGTGCTGTCAGTGGTAATATCCCCTTTTTCATCTCTTATTTTAGCAATTTGGATTGATTCTCTCTTTCTTTTGGTTAGGTTGGCTAGTGGTTTGCCTATCTTGTTTATTTTTTCAAGGAACCAGCTTTTGGTTTTGTTGATTTTTTGTATTTTTTTATTCTCTACTTCATTGATTTCTGCTCTGATTTTAATAATTTCCTGTCTTCTACTGGCTTTGGGGTTAGACTGTTCCTGTTTTTCAAGGGCTTTGAGGTGTGTCATTAGGTTATTTATTTGGTGATTTTCTGTTCTTCTTATGTGGGCACTCAGTGCTATGAATTTTCCTCTTAATACTGCCTTCAGGGTGTC
>PVJS01009233.1:0-50913 GCA_004027185.1 Glis glis
AGAGACAGGGAGAGAGAGAGAGCTGAGGCTGGCCGCGAACCCGGATCCTCCGGTCTCCACCTCCCAAAGTATTGGGATTACAAGCGTGCGCCACCACGCCCGGCTTAGTCAACATTCTTGATGATATAATCAAAAATGACTGACCACACAACTTAGAGGAAGAGAGATCTATTTCCTCATAGTATTTTGGAGATTCTGGGTTCAGTCCATGTGAAGCCAGGGTCTAAAGCTCAAGGCATGGCAGTGGGACGCGAAGAGAGAGAGCATGAAAAGCTCCACTCTCACATCATAGAGGCCAGAAGCAGAGAGAGAGCAAGCAAGCAAGGGGACTCAAAGACACAAGCACAATCCCAAAGGCCACGCCCCCCCAGGGATGCACCTTCTCCAGTCACACCCCACCAACCTAGGTGACCACCCAGATAAATACATTACAATGGTGCTGGGAAAAATAAATATCCATGTATAAAAGAATAAATTCAATCCATTAAAATGGATTTACCTATTGATGAGATTACAACTTTCATGACTTAACTGTGTCAACCCTGAGCTTTTCAGGGGACATTCTATATCTGACCATAACACAATCCTATACTTAGAAGATCAAAGAAACTCCACCAGAAGACTACTAGAGCTAATAAAGTCAACAAAGTAGCAGGATACAAAACCAACATGATAAAAAAAAGTGGTAGCTTTACTATACAACAATAGTGAACCCACTAGAAAAAAATTAGAAAATAATTCTATTCACATTAGCCTCAAGAAAAAATAAAATACCTAGTAATAAACATAACCAAGGAGATAAATGACCACCACATTTAAAATTCTAGAATATAAAAGGAAAAAATTGAAGAAGATACTAGAAGATGGAAAGACATCTGATGTTCATGGATAGGTGGAATTAATATTATTAAAATGGCCATATTACTAAAAGCAATCTGTAGATTCTATGCAATCCCCAACAAAATACCAAAGTTATTCAGAACTCTTCACAGAACTAGAAAAAGAAAATCCTAAAATTCAAATGGAATAATAAAAGACCCAGAATAGTCACAGCAATTCTAGACAGAAAAATAAAAAGAGCAATGCTGGAGGTATCGCAATACCCAATTTTAAATTATACTACAGAGCTATAGTAACAAAAACAGCAGGGTACTGCAAATAAAAAAGACAGACACATAGAACAATGGAATAAAATAGAGGATACAGAGACAAATCCACACAGGTAGTCATCTGATCTTTGACAAAATTTCCAAAAGACAGACTAGAGAAAAAACAACCTTTTAACAAATAGTTCTGGGAAAACTGGATATCCATGTGTAGAAGAATAAAATTAGAGTCTTATCTCTCACAATGCATGAAAGTCAACTCAAAATGAATTGAAGACCTGAGAATTAGACCAGAAACTTTGCAACTGCTGAAAGGACACATCGGATTAACATCCCAACATATAGGCAAAGACAAGGACTTCCTCAATAGGATTCCTAAAGCTCAGGAAATAATACCAAGAGCTACTAAATGGGATGGCATCAAATTTAAAAGCTTCTGTGCAGTAAATAGTTAACAGCATAAAGAGGGAGCTTACAGAATCGGAGCAAGTCTTTGCCAGCTACTCTTCCAACAGAGGATTAATATCCACAATATAAAAAGAACTAAAAAAACTAACAACCCCAAATTAAATAATAACTCAATTAATGAATGGGCAAATGAACTAAACAGACACTTCTCAAGAGAAGAAATACGAACTGTCAACAAATATGTGAAAAAAAATGTTCAACAACTTTAGCAATCAGGGAAATGCAAATCAAAACTACACTGAGAGTCCATGTAACTCCAGTTAGAATCGTAGTCCTCAAGAATGCAAGCAATAATAAATGCTGGCGAAGATGTGGGGAAATAGAAACACTTACACACTCTCGATGGAATGATAAGTTACTATGGACGTTCCTCAAAAGACTAGGAATGGAACAACCATATGATCCAGCTATATCACTCCTTGTTATTCATCCAAGAATTAGCGTACTACAGCAATACATGCATATCCATGTTTATAGCAGCATAATTCATAATAGTCAAATTACAGAACCAGCCTAGGTATCCATCAACCAATGAATGGATTAAGAAAATGTGATATATAAACACAATGGAGTTTTATTCAGCCATAAAGAAGAATTAAATGATGTCATTTGCAGGAAAATGAATAGAATTTGAGAGAATTGTGTTAATCAAAACAATCCAGACTCATAAATTCAAGGGTCATATTTTTTCTTCCATGTGTAGAAGCTAGAGATAAAAATGGAAAAAAAAGGAAGGCAGGTATCAAGAAAATAGAAGGAAGACCACTAGAGTAAAGGAAGCAGACCAGGAAGGGAGGATGCCAAGGAAAGGGGAGGAATTAGGGAATGAAATTTACCAAATTAGGTTATATCATGAATAAATATCTAACAACTAATCTCATTATTATGTATAACTATAATTCACCAATTTAAAAATATATAGTTTCTACTCTTAAAAGAGACGTTAGCAATAAATCAAAGCAATAAAACCAACTTATGAGCATAAGATCCACAAATAGCAAATGATAATAAGCACTTACCAATATCTAACCACATGCTACACACTGTTCTAAATGTGTTTTCTCCTTCAATGTTTACATTATTCCAGTCAGGTAGTACTGATATCTTCCCCAGTTTTTTACATTTAAGAAAAAACTGTGGATTAGGGCGGACAGGGTGATTTATCCAAAATCAGAGAGTTAATAAGAAAGGTTGAAACACAAACCCAGGCTATCTGACTCCAGAGCCAGTGCTCCTAACCATCCATCAGCTGCCTCATCTTGGTTCCTCTGTTATTGTTAATTCTCCAGGTGTGTGTGTGTGTCTGTGTGTGTGTGCATGACTATGTGTGTATTCAAATTGATGATGCATAACTGTAGCTGTCACTTGCAAAACAAATGCAAATAGCCCACGCTCCAACTCCTCTAGTGGTGTGCATACACTTCTATCTTCTGTTTGTCTATTCTCCTCCTAATTGTATCCAAATTCCTTAAGATCAACTTAAATGCCACCTTTCTCATAGGACTTTCTCGCTCTCTCAACTCTGATTATAGCTGATTTCAATTATTCATTAATCAGTCAGTATGTTTACTTTGTCTCCCAAGCTGGAGTAATAGTACACTGAGACTGAGAACATGTATATTTCAATCTGTCCCAGTGGCTAGTTTGTAAGTTGATTTGATTGGTTTGGATACTTGAGTTACCACAGTAAAAACAACACACACAAAAACCCAACTGAGACTAAGTAATTTGCCTCTGCCTTAATGTCTATTTTATCCACTGATTAAATTCCAGAATTCTCCAGTTTCAAGGGTAAGAAAGGATGAGATTTCAACTATATTAAAATAAAAATGAAACTTGAGGTGCTCAAACAATCACCTATATACTATTACATATGAATAGTATATATCTATGTATAAATGGTCTTTCCGTGGAAATGACCTTTTCACAAAAATACACACCAACATGAGTCAATTTGTCTTTTTTTAAGTTTCCTTTGGGGAAAATAATCTACCTGCATTTTAAAAATAAGCAACGATGACACTGGGTTGTTGCCACATGGGAAGAAAACAAATTCATCGAGTTTTAAATTTCAGAATTCTCCTAGTCTCTTAAGATTTACAGGCCCAGCAATTCTAAACTCCTCATCTTCTCAGTGGCACAGGTGGGATTTTTTAACATTTACAATTTAGCCATTTATGTTTTAAGAAGTTGAACTTTAACGTTATTGAGCTTGCCAAATGATAGCTATGCAGCCTTGGCAAGAGTCCCTCTGCGGGTATGTTTGACCTTTGTTAGGACTGTAAAGCCAGTGGACTCTTTGCAGTGGAAAGGAATGTTTACGACATTTGTCATTTATGCAAGAATGATGCATTTGTAGCAACAAAACTGTGAATTTTCCATTAGGATGTCTACTAAACACACTGACCCCAAATCAAAGAAAGCTTCCAAACAAACTATAGCATATGATGTACATACACAAACCTATAAGACTCAATCACTATCCGGAGCATGAAAGGGAGGGAAGGGGGAGTGAATAGGGTGGGATTGGAGGGAGGGCTAAATGTGCAATATGTGCAGGTATGATGTTCATACCCTGACATATATCAAAATGTATAACTACAATGCACCAATAAATGAACATAAAAAGTTAAAAAAAAAATAAAGAGTACTTTTGAAAAAAAAAAGTGCAATCTGGCCCACGGTGCCAGTGCATCTGGCCCAGGGTGCACCAAAGAAGCAGCAGCCACACAGGGGAGGAGAAAGGTTGTCTCCCTTTATCCCTGCTTAACTCTTAGTCAGATGCTGAGCACCTTATAAAAGGATAAATATTTTCATCAGCAGCATGCACTTTTCCTGGATTCAATTCCAAACAAATTTCATATTATCAAGCATCTTTTTTCAAAAAAATTTACAATTTCATTTTTTGTTTTGTATTTTTAGCAATTAGCCTTGAGTTACTCATAGTATAAATATTAAAGGGTGACAAACCAGGGCCTTAATAATAGAGTTTGCATAATGTTTTGCAATTTACAAAGCACTTTCACACAGGAGTCTCAGCTAACTCTCTCAGTGCTAGGAAATGGATAATTATTAGTCCCATTTTAAAGGGGAGCAAACAAGGCTCAGATGAATGGCTTGCCCACAATCAGATAAGCAATAAGGTGACACAGCAAAGATTCAAGCTAAGACATCATTTTAAATGTCAGTGTTCTTTCCATTCTTATAGTCTGAATGGAAATGAATTCATTTGTGTCTTAAAGGCACACCGGTACCTGGGAACAGTGGTGCATGCCTGTAATCCCAGGACTTAGAAGGATGAGACAGGAGAATTGCAGGTTTGAAGCCAGGGTGCAGTAACTTGAGAGACCATATTTCAAAATTAAAAATAATATGGGGCTGAGGGTGTAGCTTAGAGGTAGAACACCTCCAGGTTCAATCCCCAGTACAAAAGAAAGAAATAAAGCCTACTGGTTTTCAGTGATCCCTATAGTCTTAGACCATTATCTGTTATATAGCAGAATACTTGAGACTGGGTCATTTATAAAGACAAGAGGTTTATTTTGGCTGGCAGTTCTAAAGGCTGAGAAATCCAAGATGAGGCAACCACATCTGGGGAAGGCCTCCTCCTGTTTGAAATGATGGCAGAAAACAAATGCCAGCAGGCAGGTGCAAAAGAGGCCAGACACAGGGGCAGCCTTGATTTATAACAACCCACTCCAGTAGTAACTAATCTAGCCCCACAGCAAGAGCACACTCACAGGAGAAAGGCATTAATCTACTCGTGAAGGCCTGGCACTCAGACCCAAACACCTCCCACTAGGCCCTCCCCACACTATCAGGATCGCCATCAAGTTTCAATGTGAGTTTCAGAACATCAATTAAATTTCAAATGCTCCTGCTATCTGTCAGATGATTAGATTGTTTTTCCTTTTAAAATAAGCATTGAAAAGTATGTATATGTGTGTACTCGAACACAGATCTATACATGAGAACAAAAAAATTATAAACATCCTTCATCATTCTCGATGAACTGTCCCTCTTACATGCACACACTATTTTTAAATAGTTGCCACCAGCAAGAAAATCCAATTCAAAACCATTTTAACCTACTGTTATAAACCTTCTACTCTGCAGCTGTTCAATATTAATAATGGTTATTAACTGTATAGTATTCCATTATGTCTTTATCATCATATTCTTAACCATTGACACATTAATAGACATTGAGATTAGGTCCAGATTTATATTAGAGAATATGCTCTTGAGAATAAAAAGTTTCCACACTTCTAGGAAAAGACTGATTATTTGGTAGCCATAGTAACAACTATCTAACCAGCTGGATTTAAACTTATATAATTGGTCAAAGACAGTTCAATAGCCATATTTTCAAAAGCCAGCCAATCAATAACAGCTCAGGATTCTGAAAGTTAGCCAACTGACAGCTGCCCTTCAATGACCATACTTCTAAAGTCAGCCAATCAGCAACAGACGCTGGTGATCATACTTCTACAACTTGGGGTCAACTATCACTAAGCACTCTGACTTCAGAAAGCCCTCAAATCCCTGGACTCCCTATCTCGCTAAACTCTATAGAAATAATCAGCTCCATGTGTTGCTTGCCAGGGCCGTGGCTCACAAGCAAGGCTCCCCTTTGCTTAAAAAGGTAATAAATTCAGTATTTTGTTTCAGATATTGAGTGGTAGTCTCTTCTTTCAAGACAGATGATAATTTGTGCATCTAGATGTGTTTTTCCTTTTAATTGCTTAAGAATGAATTCTCAGGAAAGTACTTATTAGATCGAATAACATGATGATCTATAATCTGCTTTTTTTCTCAAGAGTTATTTTGGTTTACAATGCCATCAGCACTCTGTAAGTACATCTGTGCCATAACAATTTCAACAATACTGGAGGCTATTATATTTTAAAATGTTTGCTGACTTAGTAGGCATAAATTGGTAGTTTAAGCTTGCTTTAATTAGTATTTCTACATCATGTTTTTTCCTTTTGGTACTGGGGATTGAACTCAAGGGCATTCTACCTCTGAGCTACATCCCCCAGAGAGATCCTATTTGAAACAGAAGTCTGCAAAGTTACTGAAGCTGGCCTTGAACTTGTAATTCTTCTGTCTCAGCCTCCCAATTACTGAGATTATAGGTGTGTGCCACCATGACCAGCTTCTACATAATTTGTTAAGAGCAAAGACTAGCAGAAGAGTATATTAGCATTAAGGAACCCAGGAAAAGGAACTAGGAAGGAGCAAAAACAAAGCTCTATGCCCATCATGGCTTCCATTTGTAATTACGGGTTAAAGAAAACAATTTTTACAACAATTAATCAGCATGCATACTTTTTAAGAAATGGTGTTGTAATTGCTCCCTCTGTAAAGCAGACACAGACTGAGATCAACATCCTCCAAAATTATTAGAGAGTAATTTCTGGATCCATATGTGTGGAAGTGAGGGAAAGGATGCGGGTCTGGTGGGAGGGATGCTAAGCTTGGTGTAGTCCAAACTACAGTATTCAAATAACCCTATGGTTTCCCCAAGCTGGGTGCATGGGGCCAGTCCTTTTATACCTTCACATTGATTGTTCTTCAGATACAAGCTGGTCCAAGAAGTGGATGGGACATGGATGAAAGCAACTCCTGAGAGCTAGGCCATCCATCAGTCCCAAGGAAGAGTGTGAGATGTAGCACAGCTCCCAGAACTAACACCGAGAACAAATGCAAAGGGTTTAGTGTAAGAGCACTGGATGCAGGGACAGTCTACAGAGCCGTAGGAAAGTTTAAAGAAACTGACAAGGGCAGGGAAGCATCCACTAGCAGCAGTGGGGAGTTGTCGTCACTCCTAGGCCTGAGGGGCAGGGAACAGGCGTAGTGCCTATGGAGCCTGATAAACACTGATAAGAGTCAGGAATGAGAAGAGTCATCAATGAGGGAGCTCACCTCACTTTTCACAAAGGA
The DNA here is from genome assembly GCA_004027185.1 of Glis glis. NCBI lineage: Eukaryota > Metazoa > Chordata > Mammalia > Rodentia > Gliridae > Glis > Glis glis. The sequence goes on from PVJS01009233.1 coordinate 7,521, forward strand.
ACATAGCCTCTGCAAAACCATTATCTGGGAGGCAGAAAGAGGGGTAATCAATACCTCAATCACTCTCTTCACCTTCCTTCTTCCTTCTGTTGCCACCCATGAGCCAAAATCAACCCAGAAGCCAAAGGGCAAGGAGCACTGTCTTTGTTTGTGCTGCTACAACAAAATTCCATGGACTAGGTGGTTTATAAACAATAGAAACTTATTTCTCCTAGTTCTGGAGGCTGGGATATCCAAGATCAAGGAACAGGCAGATTTGATGTCTGGAGAGGGCCCGCTTCTTGTGCATAAACTGAGCCTTCTCACTGTGACTTCACATGGTAGACATGTGGAGGGGTGATGAGTCTCTCTGGGGTCTCTTATAAGGGTGAATAATCTTATTACAATAAGCCCTCATGATGCAACCATGGCCCAAAGGCCCCACATCTTAAAACCACCATCTTGGGGGTTAGGATTGCAACATACTAATTTGGGAAGAGGCACAAACATTCAGACAACAAGAAGTCCTAGAGGTCAGCCTCCCAGAGCCCAGCAAAGAGCAGAGAATGGATTCAGGGGAACAAACAGAATAACCAGCTTAGGCAGGAAAATATTTTGCCACTTGAAAAGATTTACATTGCACTGTTGGCCATCTACTCAGGCCTGACCTATTCACCTTCATCCAAAGCCTGAGTCCTTGCTAATCAAGGAGCAGCAGGTGTTCACAGTGGCCAGCACCAGTGGAGACTGCTGCTAATCAGGTATTAAATGAGCACAGCGTGAGGATTATTTCTTCCCTGGCCAGACTTCGAATCTAACCAATGAAGATACAAAGAGAAAATAACCAAACACATTGGCACCATCTTCACATGTCTTGTAGTTACCAAGACACACATAAACACTTTGGGAAGTAGAAAACACTAATGCTTTGGGGAAGGCAAGCCAGATGCATTTTTTCTTTTGTAATTCCATTTTCATGATCCTTACATAATGCAAGAGAAAAACAAGACCGAGAGCAGCATTCACCTTATGATGGTCTGTGAAACAATGAGAAAAGAAAGAAGATAGATACAGATAATTTTTAAAAAATCTAAGAAGTAAACAGCCATTAAATTTGTTTAGAAATTGATATTCTTCAAATGTATAAATGGCCTTGAGCTAAATTGCAGTGGACAATTCTCTTCCGATTTTTTCTGTATTCCTTATATGAGAGCTGTGCAGGCATTGTGATTGCGCCTGATACACACTCCCTTTCAATCTTTCTATGCTTTTATTCATGCTTATTCTGTGCCTACACACCCACCTAACTGGGTTCCATATGCTCACCTGCTTCTTTTTTGTATGTGTGGTACTGGGGATTGAACCCAGGGGCATTCTACCGCCATGCTACACCTACAGCCCTTTTTATATTTCTTAATTTTGAAAGAGAGTCTTGCTAGGTTGAGGAAAGTCTCACTCCTTGGTGAAGCTGTCCTTGAACCTGCAATCCTCCTGTTTCAGCCTCCCAAGTACTAGGATTACAGGTGTGCACCACCACATGTGGCTCCCCTACTTCTTTAAAACACAGCTCACATCACATTCTTTTCTCAATTGCTTTTCCAGGCCTCTGCTTCCATCAGTCCAAATTAAATCTCCTCTCATCTGTCTTTCTATAACACTCTTTGAACATATTTACCTCATAGTATTGTGTTTTCTATTGGTATCTATGTATGAATTTATTTCTTCTCCTACTAAACTATTTATTTTGTCAATCTTTGAATCACATTCACCTAACAAGTACTTAACATTTTCTCAACAAATGAATGACCAAATAAATTTCATACGAAACCTTGGCAAGGTCAGAAAAGAACAGCATACGCCTGCAGCTGCTGCACAGTAGTTATGTGTTAGTTCTGGGTGTGTTTGCCCTGGGGTCCACTCTTTTCCCTCCCCCAAGTTGCTCTATACATGAAGGATGTTGAATTTTGAACACTGCATTTCCCAGGCCTCTCCATCAGCTGGTCTCTCAGGATTCAGCAATAGAATCACTAATGAGAGATGGGGGGCAAGACAAAGCTAGAAAAACCAGGCTATAATTTTTCTCTTAGTTCCCTCATTTCTAAAATGAAAATAATATAGAACATACATAAAATGTATAAAGAGTTTAGATAATAAATAGCACATAATAACCCCTCAATGAATTAGTCTCATTTTAAAGTATTTTCTAAATATTTTCATATCAACTTTAAAATTATTGAAAACTTCTTTGCTCATCACATTAATTTGAAAATATTACACAGGAACATTCTTTCACACTATTACCAACCATGAAAATGTTATAAATTTTATGAATATAAGTAACAGTTATTAATATTCTATATGTATATGTCATAAATTTTATAAATTTATTAGTTAATACCTGTAAGATAATAAATTTAGGAAACTCTGACTACTAAAGATTTAAATAACTTACTGAGAGGATTCTGAAGCATATAGCCATGCTATCACACTAACATAAAAAGATTTAATAGAAAATAAAATAATGTCCATTCTAGCTTTCTAATTTAATAAACCTCAATCTAGCAGTAGAATTTCCACATGTATGTATTATGTCTTATGTAATATGTCTATATGTTATTGTATTAATATTTGTGTTAACCATTTGGCAAAATATAAGTGTTTTTCTACTGTGTGCTATGATATTCATAAGAAGTTATAATCTTAAACAACAGATACTGACAACTGCAAGGGACAATGTTTTAGTTAACTGAATTCCTCTATGGATTGACAGTATTAAATCATAAAGAAATGTTTATAGTAAAAACCTCATACTATGTATCTACTTTCTAAGAGTGGGAAAACCTAGAATAAAAACTATAATAAAATAATCATTAAATGATTCAGGTTAAAGATGGAGGTTTAGGATGTGTAATAAAACTCTTCTTTTGAACTAGGCAGTTCCTTAAATCCTGAAAAATTCATCCTGTCCCCCATGTACATTATATGAATTTTTAAACTATTTTGACTATCAGTGAAGCAATAGGATGAAGAAGAGCATATAATATAAAGAAAAATGAATTTAGAGAGAATGTCCTTGAACAAACATCTGAGAAGAAAACTCATCAGAATTAAAAAAAAATCTCTAGCCGGGCGTGGTGGCGCACGCTTGTAATCCCAGTACTTTGGGAGGCGGAGACCGGAGGATCAGGGTTCGCGGCCAGCCTCAGAGCTCTCTCTCTCTCTCTCTCTCTCTCTCTCTCTCTCCTTAATGAGACCCTCCACAAGTTTGTGAGACCTGGTTTCAAAGTAAAATATAAAAAATAGGGCCGGGGGCGTAGCGCGGAGGTAGAACGCCCCTGTGTTCAATCCCCGGTACCGCAAAAAAAAAAAAATTTCTAGTTCTGTCTATGGAATATGATGTCAAACCCTTGCACATATATGAAGAATTCCATGCATCTGTGAAATACAATATAGGTCTTTTAGACAATGATCTGATAAAAAAAATCTTAGTAACCAAAGAGAAGAACTGTTCATTCCATATATTCAATCAAAAAGAGTTCTTGTATATTAAATTAATTACTTAAGTTCTTAATCATCTCCAAATATTTTAAATATCTTTTACATATTTCAAAAGAATAAGTCTATTGTTATAACAATTGCATTATACAGTATAGTTACTTTGACAAAATGAATGTTTTAAGTTGATCATTAAAAACTCATTTCTTGCCAGGCGTGGTGGCACATGCTTGTAATCCCAGTACTTGGGAGGCGGAGACTGGAGGATCCGGGTTTGCGGCCAGCCTCAGCTACTTAGTGAGGCCCTCCGCAACTTCGTGAGACCAGGTTTCAAAATAAAGTATAAAAAAATAGGGCCGGGGGTGTAGCTCGGAGGTAGAACGCCCCTGGGTTCAATCCCCGGTACCACAAAAAAATAAATAAATAAATAAAAAAGCCTAGGGGTGTAGCTTGGAGGTAGAATGACCCTGGGTTCAATCCCTAGTACCACAAAAAGAAAAAAAGCTTTCTTGCCCCTCATCTCATACTTTATAATATATGCATCACACTCTACCATATTAATCTTGATTTTTCTAGATCGCTCTCATGCATAAACCCTCCAGTGATCCCCACTTCATAAAATTCAGACTTTTGCCTGGCTCTGTTGGACACAGCCTCAATCTTCCTTTCATAGCTGCCTCCTACTTATCTTGCACTTCCTAGGTTCCATCTTGATGCTTGTGCTATCTCCTCTAGACACTTGTGCTAGCTCCCCACACATGCATAACTTCAAAGTCTGGCAGAAATCCCTGTCTTCCTTGCAAGCGTGAAAAGGACTCTCTTTTCCTAATTGTCAGTGCATTACACTTACCTGCATCCCTATCCAGAGCCCAGCACTTCCTAATGGGAATTGTTCAACTCCCTTTGTCCCTTAAGGCATTGGAGCTCTGGATAGGAGCTCTGGAAGAGCAGAGCTTTTTGTTTTGCAGTAGCTCCAGTGCTTGGCTCAGTGCCTTGCACATAAGAGCTCAATAAATATTTTTGAATGAATGAATATCCACATGTGAAGATGTGGATCTGATGCCAGCTCTGTAAGTCACTGAGAAAATCATTCACTCTCTAGACCTCAGTTGTCTTGTCTAGAAAGTGAGAAAAATTATAACATCTGTATTTCTTCCTCACAAGGATGTTACGAAGATCACATAAGATGTTATATATGAAAGAATTTCCTTTTCATGAAATGTGCTTCACAAATGCCGTTTTATACTTTTTTATTCTTCCACAATGCTTAGTATACAGTGCTTTGCCCACAGTGCTTTTCATATAGTAAGTATTCGTTGAAGCATGATAGTTGATTGAAGATGGAGAAAATTCCACATCCATTAACACTGTCATTCTGTCTCCCTTCGAAAACTGTGATGGCTTAATAACTGCTTCTCCCATTCTTCACTAGACATTAAACAAGCTGAGATTTACTTTGGCAATATAGTCTTTGAGTGCTGAGGATTACAAAGCTGCCATGGTTCAGAATTGCTAGTAACTCTCTGATCCGAGTACTAAGCACAGTACGCATTAAAACCACCGCTCTTCTCTGTTTGCTTCTCATCCTCTAGTGAAGCCGGAGTCAGCGGAAACACTGACCTTCCAGAACTGTATCTGCTCATGATTTTAAGGACAGTACATTATCTGAGGCCAGAAGCTGTCTCTCAACTGTGGCTCATTATTTGTCATTAACTAATAAAATTGACTCAATAAATTGCACATGTAATTTCATTATTTATAAATGGAGACCATCTTTCAGAGAATAATTTTGGACAAATTTTTAAATAATGTGGTGAATAAGCAGGAATAAATGCTTTTAAAAGTCACATTTTCTAAAATATGGTTAAATAAATTGGGGGATGAATCATGAGTTTGATAAGCACAAAGGAAAAAAATGTGTTGACTTATACATGACTTGTGTAGAGTTTTCCCATAATGTTGCACATTAAACCAAAATAGCAGCCAAGGGAAGAAGAATTTTTAGTCTAAACTACTTTTTATTTGAGAAGCACATTCACATATTATTCTTAGTATAATAGTATAATACCCACATTCCCACAAAAATTATATCAGCAGAAAAAAATAACTCTGTATTGTATTCAGTAGTGAAAAGTCATATTCAAAACTTAGGCAAAATTGATTAATGTATTAAACAGACCTCTAGAGATAGGACATCGGATTTTGTATTTCTTGGCAAGCATTATTACAGGGATTTTATTGATACTTATAGGACTGTCACACAATTCAGCCAACCAGAGAGGCACAATGAGAGACAGGGCAGCCTACAGACGTATGGTCAGATGATGGGAAGCTGTGAGTCACTTGGGAACTATCAATCTTTAGCAAACTTAGCCTTCTTTTTCTATTTGATAACTATTTAGAAATAAAAATAAGGCACTAATTCTAATGAGCTAAGTGCCAGGATTATGCTAAGTGTTTTACATCCATCCTAATAATAATGCAGTTAAATATTTGCATTTTATAAATAAGGAGGCAGAGGCTTTGAGAAGTTAAATAACCTGATGTGGGTCAAGTAAGGGCATCTATCAAGTATTACAACTTCTCTCTTTAACCACCATGCTGTATATTGGTTAACAGTCAAACTAACAGACCAGTCCAGATTACAGGGAAGAGCAACTGTGTTCGACCACTGAATGGATCATAAATGGAAAAAATCAATATTTTCATTCTCATTCACAAACTCTCATCCAGCATCCCAGATCCAAGACTAATTCATGGAAAAAATTTTAAAACATACTTAAGAGATCAAATTAGGCTACCATTTTATGGATTCTGGCTTTAGAATTCATCCTAATAGCCAAGCTTCTATCTTGTCCTTGGCAGCACATCTCTACCTTGAATCCTTCAAAGTTCAAGTAACCAGGTCCCTGTCAGGATAAGCTTAGTCACAACAAATGGTGATAAGATATTTGTCTCATTGCTGACGATTTTCTTTAAGTGGTCTGATGTACATGGGGAAAATGTAGTCCTCCTCCTCTCACTATAAACTTCACTGATTGATTATTTGAAAGATGAATTTGTGTGTTGTAAGAATTTTGCTGATTCTCTTGTTGGTTTCAAAGAGTTTTTGCTAAGGAGTGCCATCTAAGTAGCCAGATGGAAATGTATTGATTTGTTTGTTTAGTTTCCTTTTTAAAAATTAAACCTCAAATAATCTCTGGGTAACTCTAATGTGTCCTAAAATAGAAAGTAAGTTTTAATCACTCTAGTGTTTTTTAAATTTTGGGGGGAGGCTGTTAAGGAAGTGAAGGGGTTAATAGAAGACTTGATAAATGGTAGCTTTATGCTTAATAAGCAATGGAACACGCTATTGTGAGCATTCAGGGCATGATTTGAAGACAAAATACCATCTAAGAACATGAATACGTTAGGCTATGGAAACCTTTTATACATTTTTTGGCCTCTGCAATATATTCAGCTTGGAGAAGAATGTATTCATATGTTCTTGGAGAAGCATATATTCACATATGCATAATGAATCAACCCTCTTGGGAAACAATTTCCCCTGTCTCCCTGGCTGAAAATCTCTTGGTTATTTTAAACTTAGCAAGATATTGTAAAAATGGAGAAAGTAAGTGAGCATTGAATGGAAAAAATATCTAGTCTAAAATTAATCTTATGACATATGTGAGCTGTCTTAGTTCTTAAATCCTTCCCAAAACCATACTTATATTTTCACCACCTCTAATGAAAGCAGTTAAAGTTATGGCGATAATGACTAACGGATCCAATTGCCTTTATGGGAGCATTTCCATGAGCTGATGAAAAAAAGAGAATCAATGGTTATAAACTAAAACTAGAAATTTGTCTTTTTTATGAAGTGATATAAAGTGCACATTATTTAAAATGTGCAAGTAATAGGTGCATCTTTTCCAACACTCTGGTAGGGAGTAATCAAAACAAACCAATTCAAGTATCTTCTCAGAAATCATAAGGACTGAATTTCAGCTATTGACAAATGTGCAGAAACCATCCAGCCTCCCTCTGAGAGAAAAAGTAGGTGTAATTCTTGCCATTGGAAACTAACAATTGATACTTAAACCCATAATAATGATTGGTCAGTAGTTCACAAATTCTTTCTGTGACATTCTGTAAGCTCTTGAACTCTTTATGTATAGCCTACACACACACACACACACACACACACACACACACACACACACACACTCCTTACTGTTTCATCCCTTAAGAAATGCTGCAACTAACATTAGTCCAAAGTCCTCAAACCTTAAACAAGCAATTCTACTGAACACCTTCAGGAGACAAAAAAATCTCTTAAATTACATGCATTATGTTTAATACTCCCAAGAACCTGTAGGATAGCTCCCCTTTCTTTCAGTTACAAATATAGAAGCAGGAGCCCAGGTCACATATTTTGGGTGTCAATGGTGCAGCTCGTACCTGAAGTAGAAAGTAGCCAGGAGCACTCTCTGCCTGCTCTTCCACAGCTGTGTGACCGCCCCTCCATCCCCAATTCCTGAGGACACAGCTTCTGCCAAGAACCAGCCCAGGTTTTACACTCTCCTATCTGAGTTTGACCTGTGAATGTAGGACTTTGTGCCCCTTCCCAGTTCTGATCCCAACTATCTGTATTCCCCACATTATCTCTTTGTTGGATCAGAACCTAGTAGAGTCTCTGCCACATGGTAGATGTTTGATAATTTTTGTTCAATGAGTGGATAAATAAGTGAATGCCTTATGGCTAATCCCAACTCTGTGGAAGAGGGACAAGCTGTGAAAATGTTAACCTATCCTTCTCTGTCATCCTCCAAAACCCAGGGTAATGCTCAGTCTCTGTGAAGCTCTCCCTTAGCCACTAGCAGCAGCCTTCAGAACTTGATTTCTGGTATTTTTTTTATACCATCACAGTGTTTCAACAGTCTGTCTGCCACTGAAGATGAATAGAAATGAATGGGAGAGGATAGAAATGCCTATATTTCATCAGAGGCAGCATCAAGTGGTGAATTTTCAGAAAGACGGAATAAGCTTAAGCTGGAGGAAGTCTAGGAAGCCATTTGGAAACTTAAGAATTACAAAGTTCCGAAAAGGAAAAGCGGTGAAGGAAACAGTTCAATTAATGCTATTCCATATAAGAAGGTATCACTACCAATCTCTCTAACTTGTATGGGAACTGGGACGTGGAGTAGGATCTGGAGGGAAGCACATCAGGGGCTGTGTAAGTATATGTTTGTTTCACATTGAACCTCACTATGATGTATAATTACAACACACCAATAAAAGTATATTAAAAGAAAATTACAAAGTTCCTATAAAGTAGAGGTTACCAGTGGCAAATTTAGTAATGAATACAGAAAACCTCAGACCTAAGAAATAAACAGAGGAGCAAGAACCATGTTTCACATACTTGCCTCTGTAGCTCTAGGACCCAACCCTGAGTCAGACATTTATTATCCATTTGTGAAATATTTATTAAATGACCATGGAGTGAGTGCACCCATGACTTTATAACATTAACATCAGTGGAATTTCCAGTATCAATCAATGGAGAATGAAAGAATTTCTATACAGAAGAGATGACAAGACAAAGTATATATCCTCTTTCTCCACTGTGTCTAGGAAATTGATAAATACACATTGGTTGACAGATTAACATCTGCTTCTCTCTGAAGTGTATATTTATGTTTAAGATACTGACCATTTTGAGCAATGATGTAGAACATAGAGAATAATTTCTAAGTAGAAGGGATCACAGCTCAGATTTGTCATATTGTCTAATACTTCTCAAACATTTTTAGGGCATAACACATATAAGAATGGCAATATTTGTATAGTACATTAGGGCAAACAGACAAGGTTGCAAACAGCTGGAGATTGGAAGACTTAGCCGAAGAATTCAGATGCCCCAGCTCTTCCAAGAGCAAAAGTCAGTCATTCTCAGCAAAAAGTTAGGAAGCTCTGAAAGAAAAACTGAATTCATAATCCATATAATCTTTCAATAGACTAGTCCTAGCCATTAAAAATCATGTACCAGCCGGGCGTGGTGGTGCACGCTTGTAATCCCAGTACTTTGGGAGGCGGAGACCGGAGGATCCGGGTTCGCGGCCAGCCTCAGCTCTCTCATTCTCTCTCTCTCTCTCTCTCTCTCTCTCTCTCTCTCTCCTTAGTGAGACCCTCCGCAACTTCGTGAGACACAGTTTCAAAATAAAGTATAAAAAATAGGACCGGGGGCGTAGCGCAGAGGTAGAACGCCCCTGCGTTCAATCCCTGGTACCGCAAAAAAAAAAAAAAATCATGGACCAATGGCTATCATCCTCCAACCACGTACTTCACTTCTCCTCCATAGACAAGAATAACAGGTAAAGCAAAATGTCGCAAGTGTTTTTCTAATGTGCATCTCTCTAGAAATAGGGAAATAAGAAGAGCAGAAAAAAATTTCCTAACAAGTAATAAATTTAACTTCATTAGTTTAATGTGATATATATTGTTTTTCCAAAACTGAGTTGCCTACATTGAGTATACTAGTAAAAAGCTATATTTATCTAGGTCAGTATCTATACATTTCATGTCAATTACTATTGGCTTAATTGTTGCTTTGAGCATATGTTTACCATTGATTAATTTTTATTATTTGTTTCTTAACAACAAACTCCTTTTTTTTTTGAGGCACTGGGGATAGAACCCAGGGGCATTCTACCTCCGAGCTACACCCCAGCCCTATTTTTTATTATTTATTTTGAAACAGGGTCTCACTAAGTTGTGGAGGGCCTCACTAAGTAGTCAAGGCTGGCTGCAAACCTGCGATCCTCCTGTCTCAGCCTCACAAATACTGGGATTACAAGTGTGCACCACCACGCCCAGCTAACAAACTCCTTTTTGACAAGCAATTATTTTTGACAAGCATAATTAGTCATTATGCCAATTGGTACAATTTTCACACTTTGGTGAACAAATACATGACAACAATACAATAACAAATTTTGAAAATATTGTTTATCAAAATATCTTAATTGTATTACAAAACAAAAAGAAATGTTGCAATGTATACAGAGACAGGAGCTACCCAATCATCCAAGCACATTGACCTGAAAGGTAAACGCAATACGGTGCAAATTCTTTTTATTTGACATCCCTGTGAGATGATTCAATTCTCCCAACTCTTTTCTCAATTCGAATTAAGGGTAAAGTTTGTATTAGTTATGCTGATGCTGACTGATGTTCACTTTGTTCCAATGTAAATGTAAACGCAAAGCACAAAATGGGTATCTGGATAATCCAGAATATTTTATATCAATAATTTTGTATCATCAAATAGAAAATCTAAATATTATCTTTATACTCATGGATAACCAAAAATAAGATCCAGGGATATATGGATGTCAATTTAAGAAATGCTGAGCTGGGCATGCTAGTGCATGCCTGTAATCCCAATACTTGGGAGGCTGAGACAGGAAGATTGCAGATTTGAAGCCAGTCTCAGCAACTTAGTGAGACTCTATTTCCAAATAAATAATAAAATAGGTGTGAGAATGTATTTCAGAGGTAGAGTGTCCTTGGGTTCCATCCCCAGCACCACAAAAAAATAAATAACTAAAAAATAAAAATAAAAAAGAAATGCTATAAGCTGGGCATGGTGGTACACACCTATAATCCCAGTACTTGGGAAGCTGAGACAGGAGGATCACAGGTACCAGGCCAGCAAGTGGTAACTTAACAAGACCCTGTTTTAAAATAAAAATAAATTAGAGCTAGAAGTGTAGTTCAGAGGCAGAATGCCCCTGGGTTCAATTCCAGTACCACAAAAATAAATAATTTTTGAATAAGAAAAAAATGCTGGGCATTGAAGGGCAATACAGAAATATTTGAGTTAGAATATTTGGTTGCACAATTGTGGCAATATAGGTGTATAATAAAATACAAGTTGCCCCAAAGAAAAATAAGAATTCACTTACTACTAAAGCAAACATCTCTGAAATGAAAGTCAAAGCTCCGTCTTCCCAAATCTCTTGATAATGGTCAGTGACAGAATGGGAATTGTTAAATAATGGGAGGGAAACTGAAGTATACACCGATAAAGACTCGTGCAAAATCCTGTGTCAAGTTACTGCATCAGGCCACAGTCATCACATAGTCTAATCTCCTATGTTAATGGCCATTATGAGATCTGGATGTTTCCTTATTTCTCTGGAGGATATTGTTCTCATTTTTTTTTTGCAGGTCACTCTGTAATTCCAAGGGACCATGGCACCAGCATCACGGTAGCAAGAAGGCAGATTATCTGCATAAATGTTCCAGATCAGAATTCAGAGCTGAACTGCATCTCCTATCTCTCATCCACTGTTAAAAGGTACCTGGGCAATACTTGGAGGCTGAGACAAGAGGATTGCAGGTTCAAAGCCAACCTTAGCAACTTAGCAAGACCCTGTCCAATCAAAAAATAAAATGGGGCTGGTAATGTAGCTCGGAGGTAGAATGCCCCTAGGTTCAAACCCCAACACAATAAATAAGTAAGTAAGTGAGTGAGTGCCTGGGCAAACAAAGCAAAGACCACAAGAAAGGTCCCTTGCCATTCTGCTATAAATTCTCTGTGCATCTGTTAACAACATCACTAAGTTTTTAAATGTTACAGTGGCCAATCTTAATATCTTATTTTCTAACCAGGAAATACAGGCACAAAAGAAGAAAATGTTGTGTTCAGGCTGATAAGACAGGTTACAACTTGGGAAGAAAGAAGGATGAAAAGCTATAAAATGTAAGTCTAAATATTACTATTTAACACTTTTCTTTCCCAATGCTGGGGGTTGAACTCAGGGCCTCACACATGCTAGGCAAGTACTCTACCACTGAGCTACATCTCCCGCCCTACTTAATACTTTTAAACCTCTATTTCCTATATATAATGTTAATCAACATTGATTGCCACATTTTATCCAAGATAATGCAACGTTTCCAAGGAACTGTAAACCCTAACTTGTCATCAAGCTATATTTAAAACATATTTGTAGATCAATTACTTGGAATTTGCAGCCAGATAGCCTTCACAGCTGCTTAGTTCTTAGATACAGTTTCTCGTATAGAAGATTATAAATCACATACATGCAATATTATTAGAACCACAGTTCAGCTTCATGTGGATAAAATAGGTTTTTGTGAGTTGTACTGTGCACTGAACCACCATTTATAATAAGGAGGTGGTAAGAAATAAACACTGATTACATGAATTCGAATGTTCACAGCTGAACTGAACTCATTTTTAGCACTTTCAAAGTGGTTCCTAGTGACTACAATGAGTTGCCTTGGAACTTAATGTTACCCTTTGAAAATGAAACCTATAGAAAGAAACACATGACAAAATTAGTTCTCAGTAGAAACAACCCACTCCAAAAGATGTACACCTGAGTCTATTTAGGGACTTCCAACTCCAAGCCAAATAACCAGTCTGCAAGGCCAGGAAAATATGTCTGAATACAAAAGAAAACTCTAGCCGAGTCATTTCTGTTATGTAACCTGCCTGCTAAAGATGAGAACTTGGCAACACGGTGGGAAGTCTAATGAAAAAGGGTGCCACAGATTAAGAACCTGGAAGTGTTTGCACAGCACTCTCGAAGGCAAAGCAATACTGATTCTGGAAGGCTTAAGTATCTGGGCACTAAGATAACTGATTCCTGATACTTATTCCACAAAGTCTCTCTGGAGTGTATACTGTGTACTCAATGATATTTTAGGTGACAGGGAATATTCCAGGGAGTAAGGCAGACAAAAATTAATTTCTAGGTGGAATAAAGAAAAGAACAATAAATTGATAAAATATTCACAGCTTTGTTAAATGATGGCAAGTGCTACTGAATAAAATCCGTAAAGCAAGGAGAATAGCGAGGGAAAAAAGAATTCAACATTAAGTAAGTTGATCAGTGAAGACCTAAGAAAGAAGGTGACTGGAAATAAACACTTGCGAATGTTGAGAGAAGCAATGTAGATAGCTGATGCAAAAAAAAAAAAAAAGAAGAAGAAGAAGTAAAAACGAAATAGAAAAAACACAAAAAGCAAAGAGAACAGAATGTCAAGGCCCTGGGGTGGAAGCATTCAGGTATGAGTGAGAAAGAGCAAAAAGAGCAATGACATCAACATATCTGAACGCAGCAAGCGATGGGAAAAGAGAAGTAACCGAGGCCAGTCTCCACAGGGCTTTGCAGCTGCTCTAAAAAATTTGGCTTTTGCATGAAGTAAAAATCATTAGAGATTTTTAAAACAGAGGATTAGCGTGATCCGACTTACATTTTACAGGATTATTCTAACTCCTATGTCAATACTAAGCTGGGGAGGTCGTAAGGGAGTTAGGGAGCTATAATATTCCAGGCACAAAATAATTCTGACAGGCACCAGAATGGTGGCAAGGGAAATGGAGACAAGATGCTGGACTATTTTGCTGGTAGAACTGACAGATTTTCCTGGAAGACTGAGCTGTATGTAAGAGAAGGTGAGAAGTCAAAGATGACTCCAGAATCTTTGTGTGGCCCACAAGCAAGGCAGAATTGCATTTAACTGAGGTGGAGCAATGTGGGAGGAGTGTATTTGCAAGACAGACTGTGTTCATGGACTTTTCTGTAGTGAGAATCTTCTTAAGAATCTTTAAGAATCGTCATCTTCTGATACATTGATTTCATGCTCACCAGGAAAGCTTTCAATTACGAATGCAGTCTTCCCTGTGGTTTGAGAGAGACTGTACCCAGGATAACAAATAGGTATTTTAGTCATAAGAAAGTTTGATCTTCAATTAGACATTAATTGGGACAATTCTGCTTCTAGTCATAAAACAATGAGCCCTGAAACACTCTCCCACTGTAAACAAGAAGAAAACTGGAGAAATGTATTAAAAACTGCTCGCAGATCAAAAAAAAAAAAAGAGAGAGAGAGAGACAGACAGACAGACAGACAGACAGCAGCAAACTGTGATTCCTACATAAAGGAAAGCAAATGAGGTGAGCCCTACCTTTGCCCTGGCTTTCTGCCTAGAGCCACATTCCTCACACCATCCTGGCAGGGAAGGCGATCCTGGGCAGAACACAGCAGGCTCACTAAGCTGAGAACACACAGGACAGGTTTCAGGCAGGCTGAGGAGGCTGAAAGGTGGAACAGTTACAGGGACGAGAGACTGGTGTAGAAAAAGACTCTAGAAATATGCACAGTGATGTCCCAGAGTCCACTGACTACTAAGACACACTGTATGTGGGATGAAATTTCACAAAGCCAAGAGAAAATAACAGATGGCTGTAAATTAAGTTTCTAGAGCTCACACAGCAACGGGAACCATCTGAGTTCTGGGCGGAGTGGGGAATCTTCACTGACCTCTTGAAGTAATCAGTAGAGACCCAGAAGTTTTGCTCAAGCAACAGGGCCAATCCATCTCCAGAATAGGGTTATTCTAGACTCATTGTATCACAACTGGAAAAATCCTAAAAGGACTAGGATGACCTGCTAGTAAGTTAACCAACAGCTAGAAAAAGTGCTAAAGGAAGAGAACAAAATGCAGGCACTAAGTAATGTAAAATTATTAGAAATGGAAGAGAAACTAAGATAACATGGTGACTCTCATCTAGGAATAATGTCAGTCAATAAAAACTAACTTTGAATTGGCAGAGATGAGGGAATAAGCAGGTAAGTACATAAAATCAGATATAACTATCTCCTAATATTTAAAGGGAAATCTACACATAATCAGATGAGAAATCAAATCAATCATTTGGAAAAGAATCAAATGGGTATCTAGGAATAAGAAATAGTATTTGAAAAACAAATTCATTGGACAATGTTAATAGCAGATTAGATACTATGAAATGAAGAGAACAGTAAATTTGAAAAAATCATAAATATATAGATATTTGTCTAAAATGGAACTCAGAGAAAGAAAGCATCAATGAATAATGAGCAAAAACTCGATAACTTGAAGCACAATACTGAGATCTAACGTTCATATAACTGGAGTTCCAGAGGAGAGGAAAGAAAGGAAAAATACTGAAAAATAATGGCTAAAATTTTAATAAATTTGATGACAATTATATACCTACATCCAAGAAATTAAGCAAACCCAAGTGTTATAAACACCAGAAAAGAACATGAAACAAATCAATTAAATTGCCATAAGCTAAGTGATAAAGATAAATACTTAAAAGCAGCCACTGGAAAGATGCATTACATACAAAGAAACTAATCCAAGAATGGTCACAGGTTTCTTAGATCAGCAGTAAATGGAACCACATATTTAAAACAGTAAAAGAAAAATTTATCAATCTAGAATTCTAAACCTAGAGAACACGGTTTTAAAACGGGAGTAAAATAAAGACTTAATCAGACAAACAAAAGCCAGGCTTCAATGTCAGCACAAATGCACCAAAAGATATGTTAACAGAAGTTTTTCAAGCAGAAAGAGCATGAGTAAAAACTGAGTCCACAAAAATGAAGAACTTGAAGTATATAAATATATGAGGAAATATAAAAGAAATTTTTTATATTTTTAATTTCTATAAAAATTCTCTTTAAAGCAAAAGAAAAATAGTGTATTGTGCTATTTATAGTATACACATAGAGACAAAATGTATGGCTATTTAAAAAGATGGGAAAGATGGAGACAAATTTTTATGTGTTCCTCTATATGAAGTGGCAGGTTATTTGAAGATAGACTGTGATAAGCATACTGTAAGCGCTCTTAGAGCATCTATAATCAGCCTAGTGTTCTCATTTGAACCATAGAGCACAGAAAGCTAGGTAAATGACTATTATATTCATTTTCCAAAGGATGACAGATGACAGTTCCATATTAAACCGTTATAAACGAAGTTAGTTCATTATATACTGTGGATGCCTTAGTGAGATGTAAATTAAGGAACACAGAGAGAAAACTAAGTCTCTAAAGGAGAAATGTCTCTGTTGAAATGCGAAATGGGCAACCTGTGGACAACTTGTGAGCCAAGAACAAAGAAGCCTGAGGAATAGAAAGAGACCATTTCCCTTGTGAAGGCAGGGGCTAACATTTGATTGGACTATTGACGCTCAGGCCTGATCACCCTATCAACCACATAACCACCAGAG
Organism: Glis glis; assembly: GCA_004027185.1. Lineage (NCBI taxonomy): Eukaryota > Metazoa > Chordata > Mammalia > Rodentia > Gliridae > Glis > Glis glis. Next base: position 24,081 of record PVJS01009233.1, read on the forward strand.
ATGTTGATGTAAGTTGAAACCTATATGCCAAACCAGACCCTTAATGGGGAAACACAATCTTGCTTAATAGTTTCCAATTCTGAGGGAAGTCCGGTTCCTTTGGATCATACATATCCCACCTAATTATATACTCCCCCAAAAAAACCCAAACAAGCCTTGATGGTTTATCTCCTTCTCAAGATAGCCTGCATTGTGCTGAGAATTCATACCTTTGTCTTTTGCGTTTTAATAAAGCTCTTCCTCTCTTTGCTAAAACCTGACTCATCCTTAAATTCTTTTCTGCAACATGTCAAGAGCCTGGAAAGTCCGAGCAGAGGTCTCCTCTGCCTCTAGAGAGACCTCCTCAAAACCCCGTATGGTGACATCCGGGATGTATAATGATTTAATTCTCTTTAATTCTAAAGGTTGCCCTAGAACAATCTCTTAAAATAAAGGGATTATATCCAAAAACCTAGTAGTGGAGAATAATATTAAATATTTGTAAATACTCAAAATATAATATGGCAAAAAAGGAGGGAAACAGGAAGAAAAACAGGTGAGAAACAGAAAGTAGATTTAAACAGAAACATTTCTATAATGACATTAAATAGAAGTTTAAACTCTCCAATTAAAATGCAAAGATTGTTAAATTTGACTAAATAAAGATCATGGCCTGAATATATGCTGTCTACAAGAAACTCACTTAAAATACAAAGACACAGATAGATTACAGGGAAAATGATGAAGAAAGATATACCGCAAAAATGTAATCATAAGAATACTGATGTTTCCAATATTAACATCAGCAAGATATACTTCAAAACAAGGAAAATGGCCAAGGTAAAAGAAGGCATGTCATAATAGAAAAGGAGTCAACTGATCAAGGCGGCACAGTTCTTGTAAGTATACAGGCACCTAATAACACACTTCAGTATACATGAGGCAAAAACTTGTGAATTGAAGGGGTAAATCCACAATTATAATTGGACAATTTAACACTCTTCCCTCAGTGATTGAAATAGTAAGATAGTAAGAATAAGAAATTCCTGAAAAATATTATCGACAAATTTACCAAATTGACATGTATAAAATATATTCCCAATGACAATAGAAGCCAAAATTTTTTCAAGTTAACATGAAGTGTGCCAAGATAGATAATAGTATGGACCATAAAACAGGTGAGTTAACTTTAAAGGACTGTTATAATTCAAAGAATGCTGTGTGAGATCACAATAAACTAGAAATCAATAGAAAAAAAATTACATGAAATTTCTCAAATTGATATAGATTAGAAAAAAATTTTGTACTGAATAAAAATAAAAGTAAAACATATAAGAATGTGTGACAAACAGCTAAAGCAGTATTTACAATGAGAAATATAGATCTAAATTAGAAAATAAGAAAGAAAAGTCGAATCATCCAAAATTAATGATCTAAGACTTCACAGTAAAATTGTAGAAGAAAGTAAACTCAAAGTAGGTAGAAAAATAATAAAGATAAAACAAAATAAAGTAGAAAATGAATAAATTGTGGAAAAATAAAAGGAGATAAAGTACAAAAACATTAATAAAACTGATACAATTGCTTACAAGAAAATTTACTAAAACCGACTTAATAAAATAAAATGATACTCCAAAGTATTAGTGATGATTCAGAGGAACTGAAATTCATACATCACTGGTAAAAATACAAATGGTACAACCACTTTGGAAAATAACTTAACAATTTCTTATATAAACATATAATAGTAACATATGAATTAGCAATTCCACTCCTGTGTATTTACCAAGTGTGTCAGTTACAAATTTATTGACTCAACTCCATGCCTACTTTTTATTGCCTGCTCTGTGTCAGTGGAGCTGAGTCCTGTTAATATTTCTCCTTTGCCAGGTGGCACAATATAAGGCTTTGTGAGAGAGGGTGCTAGAAAGTCAATAAAAGAAAAGGAATTTCTCTTCCTGGTTCCAGTATGTTCCTCAAATCAGGCTCTTAAAAACCCAAAGGCATTTTCTGTTATTGTATAGTGTGCAGTAGCCAAAAACACATGGCACTTTCGCTTGGCAGCTCCCCCTGGTACCCCCTCAGACAGCTTTGTAGTAGAGTCACACTGGCAGGGAACTTTGCTGTGAGTAGCTACCCCCAGGGCTATCCATAGGGTGGGTTTGCCACCAGTGCCACCTGCTAAGCACATTCCCTTGGACAGCTTTCTGTAACAGAAGTATCACTAACAGGACAACTCCACTTAACCAACCTCTCTCAACACCCCCTCAGGATGCTTAAAAGCCAGTGGAGTGCTGTCGGTCTGGCACCTCTTTGTTGTCAACTTTCCAGGGACCGATTTAGTATGCTTCCTTGTGAAGTGCCACTCTGGACCCCCTCTGGATAAACACCTCCATTGGCAACCCAAACAGTAATTCCCCAGTAGTGTGTCCAGTTAGGCACCTCCCCTTGGACAGCTTCCCCGCCCTCCCATGGGAATCCCTGCAGTGAGTTCTCAAGTAAAGCCTCTGTGTGGATTGTCTCCTCCCACCCCCTTCCCAGGGAACTCCTAAAGGCAGATCTCCAATGGAGTCCTATTGGTGAGACACTTCCCAGAAATTCCCACCATCTGTGGAACCATGTCCCTGCCCTCTCAAATAAGCTCTGAATCTCAGCCCAGGAGGAGAAGCCTCCTTCTTGGATATTCTATTTTAGGAATAGTGGCTTCTCCATACTCTACTAATCTCATATTCTTCAGAATTCTGACTGGCCAATTCTCCATTACTCCAGTCCTCTAATAATAATAATATCCCCTCTTTGATGATTTTAATAATAATTTCAACTTAAACTTTCCCTACTCAAATTACTGTGTGGTTTCTATCTCTTTATTGGATCCTAATAACCCAAAAGAAATGAAGACTGCAATTACAAAAAGGCATGTACATAAATATTCAGAATAACTTCATTCATAGTAGAGCTGGAAACAATTCAAATGTTCAATGAAAGTAAATGGATGAGCAAGTTGTAGTATAGCAATACAATAAAATATCATTGATATAGATGAATGAACTGCCAATACATGATACATGAATGAGTCTCAAAAACATCTTGTTAAACAAGAGACACCATCCGTGCAAGAGTATATGATTCCATTTATATGATGTTTCAGAAAGAAAATATAATCTATGATCATAGAAAACACATCAGCATTTGCCTGGGGTTGAAGGATAAGGTACGAGAAGTAACTGGAAGTTAACACAAGACACTTTCTGGGATAATAGGAAGTTCTACATGTTGACAGTGGTTGACATTTCACTGTTTTATACATTTGTCAAAATTCATCAGGCTACACATTTAAAAATAGGTCCATTTTTTCATTTAAAAATTATACCTGCTCATTGAATTAAAAATGAATGAATGTATAACTAAATTAATACATTACTTCCCTATTTATTTAATTTTGATAAATTAATCCCCATGAGCTTGCTCAGTTCTGACTGTACCGACAAAACTGAGTTTCCAGACATTCCAAGCTAAAGACTTGATGCTGAATGATGACATTATACTACAGAGCTGCCACCTTCAAGTGCATTCCTTGATACCCTCTGCTCCTGAGCTCTCTTGTGTGCCCAACAATAACTTGAAGGTAAGGATTACAATAAGGAAAGAATAGGGAATGCCGTTGTCACTCACAAACAAGCTACTGATAAGTGCAGAAAATCATGGAAACTCGCACTAAATAAACATCTGAAGGTCACAGCTGTATGATCTGTTCATAATAAGCCCTCTACCACATCCTTCATATGTTTGCATATAAAAGGGGATCCATCTCAGGTCAAAGATGTGATATTGAGGAGCTCAGCAATTGAACCCAGACTGCCTGGACTATATCCTGGTTCCACTTTTTCATGTGATATGACCATGGTCAAGAAGCATAACCTTCCTATGCCTCAGTCCCCTCATGTAGGCAATGGAGATAGGGACAGTACCTTTCCCATGGCGCTATTGTGGAGCTCAAATGAGCCTGGGGAATGTGGTTTATAGAATGGAGAGCATATAGTAAGATCTCAATAAATGATATATCTTGATGCTCTTATTATTTCACCTTCTCATATATTATTATCACATATATCCACAGTGTTTAGAAACTGTGATCATAACACTGGCAATCAATGCTATTTCCTGACGATACCAGAAAAGTTTATAACCGTTAGCAGAAAATTGTGTTTTTTAAATCCATAATAGTGAATGTGTTCAGTAAGAACTTATTGCCACATTGTCACTGTATTGTTATAATTCTTTCTACATTGAATCAACACCAAGAAAGAGTTGCTTACTATATACAAAGACTACACTGTTATCTCTATAACTCCAAGAAAAGATTTTCATGAATTCGTACATTTTTCTGAGACTTATATGCTGAAAGCTAAAAAATCGCTAACACAAATTTCTGACAAGAAAAGACTTGTGTCCCATGACTGAAACCACAAGGACTCTATAACTATAGATGAAGTAACTCTGACAAGCACCAGATACATCACTAGAATTCTAGAACCACTTGCTACTACCCCCAAACAGCCTTGGAAATGCAACGTAGACAACAATGTCCAAATTTGTAGGCATTTACCCCTTGGTTTTGTTCACAGCTATATCTTTAGAATCTTAGCTTCATGACTCTTCCTAAATTAAATTAATTCAAAGCTCATCAGCCTGGCATTCAAGGCTTTCCATAATATTTGTTCCATTTTCTTTTCCTTTCTGCAATGTAATTTTTCATTACTTCCCTATGCCACAACCAAATTAGACTATTTCTTTGGCTCCAAATATGTTGATTCTTCACCTGTGTTTCCTTTTGTCTTTCTAGCTGAAATCCCACAGTCTTGTCCTATGCATACCTACTGATATATAATTTATCTAATATTTAACCTAGTCTACTGAAGCTTATTGGTCTGCACATGCTTGGGGAGTGCAGTGTTCATGGAGAAAGGTCACTCCCGCCTCTCTGTGTGTGCTTCCCTCTTGTTGGAACTGAGAGAGGCTTCACAAGACTCATTCATAGAGTCTGGACAGCCCTGACATCCCCCCTGTTTGGATGCTTCCTATGGAGAAATAACATGCAGACCTCTCTAGTGCTGTCATGGAGTTGAGCAAGATAAGGGAAGTCTCAGAATCTAACCCTTGAAGTTTGAGGGATGTGTCAATATAGAAATAAGGCCCTTTTCTGAGAAAGAGATTGCTGAAGATAAAAAGCTCAGTGAACTGCCTGGACCAGAAAAGCTTAGACACCATGATAAGCCAGGCATGGTGGCACAGGAATCCCAGTACTTAGGAGGCTGAGACAGGAGGATCATAGGTTCGAGGTCAGCCTCAGCAACCTAGTGAGAACTTCAGCAACTAAGTGAGACCCTGTTTCAAAATAGAAAATAAGAAGGGCTAGGGGTTTAGGCCAGAGGTAAAATGTCCCTGGGTTCAATTTCCAGTACCAAGAGAGAGAGAAAGAGAGAGAGACAGAGAAAGGCCATGGTACAGTGTGCTTTGAAGAACAAGATGGGGACTGGGGACCCATTTCCCTATTCTCTAAGTTCCTGAACAGGAACCAGAGATGGCCTTAGGGTTCTCATGTATTCCTATAAGGAGATGCAGAATGCAACAAAGATCTGACTTCCCCAATCTGACGTAGTCCTTGGGAATAAAGAGGACAGGGGTAAAGCTGACCACTACCTAAAGAAGACCATCTCAGCACTTTTGTGGATGTTACTCCACATTCACAGAGACCACCAAGATCAGCCAACACCAGGACAACTACTGTGACAGCACATCCATTTTCCACCATCACCAACATGAGACCAGTTATACCATGAGATCTCTGCTTCCTTTATTCTGCCCACTTTTCCCCAAACTAAATAAGCTCAAGCTCAGAGAGTAAAGAACCAAACATATCTCAGACCAGACCATATTCTACCCTTCAATAAAGTCAAGTGTACAGTGTAGCCCACATTATAGGAAAAAAGAGCTTTGAGTTACCTATGAGACTGAAGTTTTAAACTGATTTAAATCAAGTTTTAATAACTAAAACATGACTAGGAAGCTATAGAATCTATCTCAGTTGCTGAAGGAAACTAAACCTTGCTCTAGTTCAAAGAGCAAGGTTGAAATTCAGATTGGAAAAATTCAGGTATGCCATATTTAACTTGCCACGAATGTATATTCCTCAACAAAGCATTTACAATTGTTTATACCTGTGGAAAAAATATTATAAAAGCTCACTTCTGAGCTGCCAAAAGTGGTTATGTTGGACGTTGAGATATTATCCAGAGAAGAAAAAATTGCAATACTAATTAAAAATAATTTATCATGCTGTAGCCCAGAGTGCAGAAATGATAGGTGGAGATATGCCTTAGACAGATGGGGGTGGGCAGAACTCTCCTCTGTAGTTGCAGATTCAACAGCTGGGACTGTCTAGGCTTCTGGTTATCACCTCAGATGTCAAACTACCACCCCCTTCAAGTGATCCAAACCTCTACAAGACAACTCCTAAGCAGAGCTCCTTCGCAAATTATTTTCCTCTCAGAATTCTTTAATGATTCTGTAATAAAAACAACTGACAAAACTGCCTGTAATAAAAGAAATTATAAGAGTCCAAATTTAATTTTTGTTTTGTTTCCATTTTTTTAATTTCAGATCCAACACAAAATGAGTTCATAAACCATTTTGGTCTGCCAAGTGAATAGTAACAAACGGGTTAAGGTGTAGAGCTGCCACTTGTCTGAGAGAACACAATGATCTCTAAGATTCCAGCCTCAAGAACACATTTCCTTGGTAATGTTAGACTTATTATCAAGGCCATGCCAAGCGTTCACATGTGTGCTGCTTTTATTCTTCTTCAAAAAAAACATTTGTGTGTGAACTGCCTGGCTGAATTTGTAGGCTACCTGAAAGCATAGAAAACATTTTCGTTCTCAATTTTGCAATCCCCTACAGCACCCAGTGCAATCATTAGTAGCCAATAAATGCTCTTCTTCTGTTGACTGCTCTTGCTGTCTTGCCCACAAGGCACACATCCACGTTTATAAAGCAATTTATGAGTGCCAGATGTCAGCCCCTTCAGATGTACCAGGTATTATGATTATATATTGAAGACATGTGGAGAAGAAATGTTTGAGATAAATGCAGTTAGTTTCCCTCAAGGTCAAATTGAAAGTAAAAGCCAGGAAAAAAGAAATTCAACTACTTGAAATGTTAATAAACAAAAATCTAAGCCGCCCACTCATATAAGCCTTAGATGGTAACATTATCAGAATTGTCTGTAATTGCATTATTCTCGCTTATGTCACATTCTAGAGACTCAGTGTCACCAAGCAAGCATATGTAGAGATATGCCATTTTTAGATAATTATATTTAACCAAAAGGAATTTTTAAATTACAGATTTTTTTTAAAAAATGGATCTTTATTTTTAAAAAAATTTGGAGCAATGATATGTTTGGATACAAAACTTATGTGTATATGTAAGAAAAAAAGCTTATTTGGAAAAAATACATATCCTGTCTTTCAACATCTGATTTAAACATAATCCAATAAACTGATTAAATTTTTGTATTTACATATAAGCTTTTAGCCTTATTTTTCCAGATGGAGAAACTTGAAGTTTGGAAGACCAAATGAGCACAATCTATGTCACATAGTTAGGAAGTAGAAAAGCTGAAAGTCTAAATTATAGTTTCTGTTTTTTAACTGTTAACATGGACATTTTCATGTCCACCCATGGCTTTAGTAATGGGAAATTTTCATGGCCTCCTCCTCCTTCTCCTCCTCCTTCTTCCTTTCTCTCTCTCTCTCTCTCTCTCTCTCTCTCTCACACACACACACACATTGGTGTATTGTAATTGTGCTGTAATTGTACATCATAGTGAGGTTCAAAGTGATACAGAAATACATACACACATATTGTGTCATGAGCTCTCTTAACAGAGGGACCTTGTGCAAGGAAAGGGCAAAAGTTTCCCATAGGAATTAGAATATCAAGGCTCTGGGATGTGAAGCAAATGATGGAAGAGATGCCAGCAAGTAAATCTCTTTAAATGTTTTCCTTAGGGATTTTCCAGGGGTATAAGCATGCTTCTAGGGTAGAGGAACCTGGGCCTTGTCTACCTAACTCTTGCTGGCAACCATGCCTAAAATTGTAACTCCTACATCACCTCTTCTCTTCACAGTCCCTCAGTGTCCCCCAGTCCTTCCGAATAATTCATAGTTTCTTAGCATGACAGATAGGTCCTTCAGGAAATGGCCTCCATGTACATTTCTAATTTCATATTTCCCCTTTTCCTTATCTATATATACCCTATAAACCCAATAGTTTTCCCAACAGTCCTTGCACTTTCAAACGCCCATGCCGATGTACATGCAATGTCCCTGTTTGGATCTCCTTCCTCCACTTCCCTGACTGCCTTGCATGAGCTACTCATCCTCCCAGATGCCATCATGTTTTGAGGATGTCAGTGCACTTTCTATAAAGCCTATTTGGGTGTACCTCCTGTGCTTTCAAAACAACTCTGTGACTATGTAACACGTTGTTGTGTATGACATGAGCTCCTTGGGGGCACAGACTTATTCTTCTCTGCCTCTCTTCTCCATATTTTGCACAGTTCCATGGAGTGATTCTTCATTTATCTGTTTAGCAAATATATACAGAACACATGTCAAATGCTTGGCACCCTCTTAATTTTTGAATAATAAGTCAGATGAACTTTTGAAACACTTGATGGAACTGAAAATCCAGTAAGACTCAATAAATAATGTACTAATTTAAATAATAGTCCTTGTTATGGTTTGCTTAAATATTCCCACATAGGAGCCTTCAGGCATGCTTGTTCTGGAGCCTAGAATGTCCAAGTCTCTTCTCTATGTTTTCCCAAATTCAGCTTGCCCTTCAAAGCCCACATTCTAAGATACCACGCTTTACATGACTGTTCCCATCCACACTGACTTCAATGAGAGTTGAACTCACCACCATCATTTCTTCTGCAAACAGTTTGTTCTTCTGACTTTCTTATTTCCACCAACAGCAACAGCATTTGCCCAGTGACCCAGGCAAAAAGAAAAAAAAATAAAATAAAACTGATTCACCTTTACCTGATACCTTGCTCATTCCTGTATCTCATTCACCGTGGAATCCTGCAGCTCTGCCTCTGCAGTGACACAGAGATCCATCCCTTTCTGTTCTACTGCGCTCACCTCTGTCTAGCTTCCAGCTTCTCTTTATTTCCCCCTAGCTCATTGCTCCAGTAGATCTTCTTTCTCTCACCCTCTCCCCATTTCAATTCATCCTAGGTGAAGCTTCAGAGAATACAGTTCTGTTCTTTTTTCCCTTGTGCATAAATCCACAGTACCTCCTCACTACTAAGATGGGGTAGAGGCCACCCTGGTCCACTTTTGTGACCTTCTTTCTGCAGCTCCTTTATACCCTGTGCTCTAGGTAAACTGGGAGATGTGCTGTGCCCTTAGCCAGTGTCTCTGCTCCTGCTGCTGGACTCTGCTCATCTCCCCTACCATTAGATTCCACCACAATCGTGGTTCCATGACTGTTACAAGGCCTTGTTTTGTTCATTCCCTCAAGAGCCCTTCCCACAGAGAGAGAACTCTCTTTCCCCTGAAGCAGCATGACACTTGATAACAAACTGCAATATGACATGTGTCATCCTATGTTTTGGTTATTTGTATATTTTTTGTAGCACTCAATTAGACTCGAGACCACTGAGAGAATAAAACAGGGAACTTAGAACAACTCTTCTATTTCCCCATGCAACATTTTCATGTCTGAATTAAAATAATGAATCATAGCACTATAATTATTTGTTCCTGGGTTTATATCCTACATTAAAACAGTCCTTAATGATGAAAGACCCTAAAATATTTATTAGTAAGTTTTTTGTGCCTGGTATAGGGTCAGTATTCAATAAATGTGTCTCGTATGAATGGGTTAGCAAAACACCTTGAAAATGGTATCTCCTAAATAAATCTGCTAGAATTAATCTTTTTCAATTAAAGCCAGTATAGTCTTAAATATAGCTTCCCTCTGATTTTCCATGTTAAAAGATTCATCTCCACAACTACATTGAAAGGAAAGACTGAATTGATTTTAAACTTCCTAATTAGATAACAGATTCTTTGAATGAAGACATTGGTATATCTTTGACTATTTATCATTACAGCTCAGAATATATAATGCTTTTCAATACATGTCCATTAGCTGTTTGATGGGTTAATTATTCTATTAGGGTAGAAAACAGAGAACAACTCAAAATGACATTCTCTTGTACAATAATAAGCGGAATTTTTTTCTAATTTTAATCTTTTGATTAAATCTTTGCATGTTATTCTAAAGACTACTTTTCAAAGTAAAATAAACTGTAGAGACCATTTAAACCAGAAATTAAACTTAGGGGGTAGAGATAGGGACTTCTGTTGAGTCTGCTGAAGTCTGGATCCTTTTCAAGTAAAAAATATATTCTCAAAAACTCCCATATCATTTTGCATAACATTGGATGTCATTCAAGGCCTCCCTGAAGGTCATCTGTGACTTCGGATTAAGAATCCTTCTCTGGTCTTCATTCTAAAGATGGAGAAATCTCAGGCACAAAGGTGGTAGGTTGTTTGTGCAAGATCTCATGGTATCTTATCCCCAAGCTCCTCCTCTTGCCACTGTATTAAGCATCAACATAAATCAAAATGCTTACCATTTTAAACTCTAACTGTAATGATTTTATTAGAATACTGTTAAATATTTTGCATCCTAGCAAGTTCAAGAGATCCTACACCTATGTTTTCTTCCATTTACTAAATTTCTAAGAAGCCCAAACATGTCTAAATATAATAATTCTGAAATATCAGTTACTCACTCTAACAATGAATATTTGGTTAATGCAACAAGAGGTTATTAATTGCCTTTTATGTGTTCAGCTTTGTACTAAAAGTAGAGAGATGAATAATACGTATATAAGGAACAGAGATAGTCACTTCATCTTGCCTTAGGAAGCATGTCTAATTCATCCAGTGCCCAGCACAGGGCCTGGTAGCTAATGAAGTGTTTGTTAAACTAAAACAATTTAAGAGGTAGCTTATGTCTTAAGTAATTCATATTTCTATGAACTTTTTTTCACTGTTACTCCTTTTTCCCCAGACTGAATCATCAATCTGCTATTTTGTTTTGTTTTTTGGTATTATTAATGCTTATCATAATTTTGAAAAGTGCTAAAAACAAACCAGCCAAACTTTAAAGGAGTTATTTTAAAAGTACAATCATTCATTTAAAATCAGATTAATTTTAATGTCTTAAGAAAATCATTTTAAAATCCAATTTGTTGTTTTCTTCACATCAAACTTAATTAGCATAGCTACATATTTTTCTTTTTAATCTTTTATTTTTATCAGTTATTTAGTGTGCTATATTTTATGTGTTTTTTATTTTGGTCTAATTTACCTTTTTTGAGGAATTTACACTCAAATGCTTCTATTATAACTTTTCCACACTTCTCATCATTATATGTATCTTTATATTTAAATCATAATTCTTACCATATTTTTTAAAGGACAATACAACTAAAAGTACTATTTATCAACTGAGTTTTAAGGACATGGTTAGATTTCATAACATAGCTGTCTATTAACTTCAGTAATCATCTTTTTTATCATGTCTTATAATTTACACATGCACACTACTGTCACTTGATTTAATTCTATATTTTTTTCTATATTTAAGAGCCCAGAATACTACACTTCTAACAAAAGAGCTCAAATCTAATCTTGGAAAGCTTAATATAAATAATATAGAGAGTTTTACTTCAGCTGTTACAGTTATTTCCAAATTCTAAAGGATAGAACAAAAAATCCATAACTTACATACACCCACTAGTTACAACTAGCTTTTATAAAGAAATTATTTTTCTCAGTATAACCTTTCTAGGTTCATCATCCAACACAATGAAATTATACAAAGCACTTATTAGTTCAAGGTGATTTTTGGCTCCACAAAAATCTTTACTTGCACTTTTAAACAATAGAAATCCAAGATCTTATGAATCAGTAAAAATGATTAGCATTAGAGAAGCCTTTTCAAACATGTGAGGGACACCGGATTCTTTTTTTTTTTTTATCCTTTCTTATTAAAGGAAAAAGAAAGCAAGGGAATGCAATTAGGTAACCTACTATTATCAACTCGTCTTCCAGGGCTAGATCAATGACCAGCACTATCTGCTCCTGCAGCAAAGTGGAAAAAATTATATATATTTAATGATCTATAGAAAAGAAGAATCAACATAAGGGACTTTAAAGAATGTGGAAAGAGACCTGCAGAATAGTGGAAAGGGATTGAGGGAGGGAAGAAAGGAGAACTGAGGAAGAAAACAGTTCAAATAATACTAGGACAATCTATGAAGGTCTCAGTACCAATTTCACTAACATGTATGGGGGGGAAGAAGGGGAGAGCGAGGTGGGATGTGGAAGGAAATACACCAAGAGCTGTGTGCATATACCTTTATATTACCTTAAACCTCACTATGATGTATAATTGCAATGCACTAATAAAATTATTAATTTAAAAATAGGACCAAAATGTAAACTGTTCTAACCCAAATTATTTCTAAATTGGACACCCTACTAAATCTTGAAAGAGTATTTCTGCTGTGGATTATATTTCTATATATTCCTAACATCACCATCTATAGCCAAAAGGCAATTAAATTTCTTCTCAATATGCACTTTTTGATGATCTAGAACACAAAATAGTAAAATTAGTGAAACATCGTAACTGTTTCAAAAAACCATCTCAGTTCTTGTGTACTCTACAATTTACATATACAGGCTTCACTGGCTAGAGGTACATTTCTAGTTTGAGCAGAAAGAGAAATTGGGGGAAAAAATCTTTTCACACAACTACATATATCCCATCTAGCTATGAAACTAAAATAAAATATACTTCATTTTTATGATGATGTTTTATAACCAAAGGGGAAAAAAGACACCACAAAAGTATACTAAATCAGATATGCCTCAAATAAAAATCATATCCCTGCAATGTTGCCCCCAGGCATTTACTTTACACTCTGATCCTCAGGTTACTGGAGCAGCTAGTGTATTGAAGATAGCATCTTAATGCTTGCGAACCAGGTTTGAGAAATACTATTTCAGGAGCTATTCATTTAGATGTGATAAGCACTTTGTTCTTAATATAAATGAATATATTGTGTAGTACATAATGAAAATGCAAATTGTTCTTTATGCGTGTGATTCTAGGATATCTATCACCATGGTAGCTTAATGATAAAGAACTGGTGCCCATATATTTAAGACTGAGAAGTATACAGTGCACATTGCCAGCAATTGAGCTCTTTATATTATGAGCAAATTATACTCAGAAAGTATGGTGGAAATAAAAAGGGAAATATTCTCCTTGAGTTCTGAAATCCTCTTAAAGTCAGCATGTTTTACTGCTTCAAGCCCTATGAAGACTATAAACAAAGCAAATGATGTCACTCAGAACAGGAGAGAACAGAAAGTGGATGGCCATGCGTACTCCTTTGCCTTCTTCAAGTCTTCCTCTCTAGCATGGATAATCCTATAGACATCCTTCTCTAAAAGAGACAGTAAGAAAACAATAATCTTTTAGGTGATGATAGACATAGAGGTGCTGATGGAGATACAGAGCAATAGAGATACAAATATAAGAGAGTTGGAAACAAAAGCTGTAAGAGAATACAGGTGTTAATGTTATTCAGTGCAAGAACCAAATACCAGGAAGCCTTAGGGATCACCCAGTCCAACCACTTTACTTAACATGTGAGAAAGTGGCACCCAAGGAGGCTAGCTCTCTAATAGAAAGATCACTGGCTGCTAAACAACATAACTTCTGTTAGCTCCTCACTCATCAGATGTAATCAATATTGCATGGGAAACTGACTATGCAGCACTATCAGAGGCATAGAAGGCAAACCTTAGGAATTTGGGATGACCAGCTAGAGGGCACTGGGACCTGGCAGGGACGGTGGACATGACCTGGAGAGTATATGAGCCATCTAAGGAGGTAGCACTACTTAGCATAAGTGGATTTTGCCTTGCAGTTAATATAGGTCTAATGTTGCTGGATATACTGAAATTTCCAGGGAAGTCAAAAACCAAGATTTTTAGTGGAAATCTGATATTTAATTGCTAGAAACTAACTCAGTGTTTTGAGCTAACATACAGACCAACATGTCAGTAGCCCAGATGTACCACCTGCAGCTTTCCAGCTCATGAGCCCTGGTCTATAGCAGTACACAAATCCTCAGAATACATTTTTGAGAATGTTGCCCAATGTGTCAAGAGGTGATGCCTCTGGTGACTTCATTAAGATATCCCATGCATTTCAGACCAGAGAACATTCTGGTGAGACCCTGAGATGGTTGGCGTGCCCTGCCTTCATTTTCACGTGCCCAGTCTTCCGTGATGGCCGCCTAATTGGGCTTGGCTTCTCTGGACTGACAGACAAATCACTTCACAGCATTGTCTCCTTCTCTAGGTTTGTTCAGATTGCATTTGGAAATTAAGATTTTCCTGAGTTAAAATCTTATCTCTTTGCCCATAAAATAAGCACTCCTGCCTGCAAATGTACTTACATGGAACACCACAAGAGAAGAAAAAAAAAATGTCAACTTTTCTTGAGGAACTTGTGAATGGCTCAGGGATTGCTTCGGGAAGCTCTTTTTGGAGCACTGTGAAGGATAATTTCCATTTGCAAACAGAACAGTGTTGGATGCCATTTCCTGTATCCCTATAAAACAGCCCAGGCAGCACCAGAAAGCACAGAAGGCAACTTCGAGCTCATCTGAACCTTCCCACGCATGCTTCCTGGTTTCTCTCATCTTGCTTCTTTTAAAATTCCTTATGGCCCCGTTATGAGTCAGTCATTCATTTATTCAATAAATAAATATGTTTTGAGCACTGACAATATTGAATATAACAAAATCTGTATCCTTGTAGAGCTTAAATTCCACAGGTAGAGATAAAGATGGATACAGTGGGGGGTGCTGATAAACATTTAACAAGCCGTTTTCCAAGAACGAGGCTCTCATTTGTAGCATTTTATAATTTCGGAGGTGTAAAAATACCCCCACCAGGGCTGATTACAAGCTACCGATGTGACGCCACAAAAGCAAAGTTGGGAGAGATGTTCAGTAGCACACTGAATATTGTATAATGTTTCCGCTATTCAGACATGACACATATAAATAAGCTCACGAGCATAGATAATAACAAATGCAGCAAAGCAACTAGGAAGTGATGCATTTTGAGAATTGCATCCTCACTTTTTGATACAATTTATTCAATCGTAAGCTTATATAATTCAATTTTTAATAATGACCGTGCTTAACAACTGGCTCCAAATATACCTGAAAATTTTAAAATTGGTTCAGCAGTATTACTAGATATACAGATAGTAGATGGATGGAATTTTAATATAATGTAAATGACTGATAAATTCAACAAAGAAAGATAAAGCAGAGACTGAGATAAAGACTAATAGAGGAGGCTACTCATTACAAGAGTCCTAACAATCAAAAGCTAGCTAGAAATGATCAGCCAATGACAGAATAACTTCTATCGCCATACCTGCCTAGTATCGCCAATCAATGCTTTAACCTTTCCTATGTCCGCAGCTTAATACTTTAGTATCTCATTATATCTTTGAACATTTCTCACAGAGAGAAAAGTACTTCCTCTTATTGAGCACAGATTCATTTTCTGTAGCTCCGTTTTTTCAATTGTGTTTTGGACCTCAAGGACCTCAGTCAGAGGCCCTTAAGGCTGGTGAGGGGAGGGGAGGAAAGGCTGTTAGAGGTGATCATCCCAGCTTCTGCTTCTAACAATTTAACTCATTATATATTGGCACTCTCTGTAAGTTTGTATTTGAGAGAACATCTTTATAGTTAAAATCTGGCTGAAACCCACTTCAACAATTATACATTATATTGCCACAACCTATAAATTTCTATAATCACATATATCTTTGTGTCAGTCAAGATTGGACAGATTATGCAACCAAGACAAATTACCCTTAAGATCTAAATGGTTTAATATAGCAAAAGTCGATTTCTCATTCATGCGAATGTACTCCAAATCCAGATAATGCTGACCACTTTGCTCACTTTTATTCATTATAGAAAGTCACATGGCTAGCCTCAAGGAAGGGCAGAGAAGGGCAATGGTCCCCGTGCTCAGGAGTAGAACTGAAAATATTATGGAGCAGCATTAGTTTCTCCTACCATCTAATCATTCAGCGATACGACTTACACCTCCCTAATAACTTTAATGAGAAATACTTAAAGTTCCAGATGAAATTCCAATATTCATCGCTACTGCCATTGCTCTTTAAATGCTACAGAAAATCAGTGATTGGGTTTTTCAGAAGACAAACCTTTCCACTACTTCTAAAGTTGATTTCTGTCCCACGAAGTCTCGGTGATACCTGCAAGATCAATTATACCCGTCTATTTCCTGTGGCCTATGAATCGGTATCTGAGATAGCACCAGCACTCCCCACCTTTTCCTAATTCTCCTGTGAGTCACTCAGTGCTGCCAGAACTTTTAGTCCTATCTTCCTTCTCTATGCTCAACACACAGAAACCACATTCATGTTTATCTGGACCAAATTGCCCTCCACTTCCACATTTGGTTTCCATCACTCTTGACCAAGTTAGCTAGATGCCAGTTAAATACACTTCTTGCATGCAATCATGTTTTTTTTTATCTTCAACCAAAATCTATTTCAGTTCTTATTCAAGTTTACAGACAGCAGCTGTTTAACTTCCAGATCTTCTCTCTTCTAACGTTTCACCCTTCAATGGAAACACCAACTGCATTCCCACGTTTCACCTCCTAACTCAAAATCTTTTTAAGAATCTCCCTAGACATTCTGATTATTTCTTCCAATCTTATATATATATCATTGAGAGTCAGAAAATTTCACTAGCAAGAGAAAACTCATAGCCATATCCTGGCATCTTAAGAGGATAACATGCCTACAATTTGTCATTTTTAGTCTCTCAAAGGAAATTCACCAATGACTGTGACTAATCTCTTTCTCCAAAGGTTGTAAATGAAGTTCTCCTTCCTGTCAGTTTTGGAGGTATACCTTGAAGCCTAATATCTGTTAGGCACATCATAAAGGCTGAAGAAATGTAGATTAAATGAAAAACATAATGGAATAAAGATATTTCTGTTTTCATTTGGCTTTATATATTTGTCAGTGGGATAACTCTCACACTTACTGCTGAATTTGATTTGCTAAGATTTTTTTTGAGGAATTTTGTGTTCATGTTCCTGAGAAATATTCATCTGGAGTGTTCTTATAATCTCTTTGTCTGGTTTTGTTATTAGTTTCATAAAATTAGTTGGAGAATGTTCCTTTATCTTCTATTTTCTGTAAGATATTAAGAAATGGGAATGCTTCATCCTTAAATGGTTTTGTAGAATTTACCAGTTTTATTCCTTGGAAATTTTTAAACTAAAATGTCCATTTTTTTAATAGACACAAGACTATTCATGTTTTCTAATCTTCTTAAGTGAGTTTTGGTAGTTCTTTTTTTCTTTCAAGGAATTGATCCATTGCATCAAAGTTGCTGAATTTATAGGCATACAGTTGTTCATAGTATCTCCTTACTATTCTATTCATGTTTGTGGATTCAGTAATGAAGTCTCCCTTTCATTCTTGATGTTAGTAATTGTGTCTTTTTTTTTTCTTGGTGAGGCTGGCAAGAGATTTATCAACTGCATTGATCCTTTGAAAGAGTCAGCTTTTGATTTCATTCAGTCTGCTGCTTTATGATTTCAGCTTCATTGATTTCTACTCTTACCTTTATTCTTTCCTTCTGCTTGCTTTGGGTTTAACTTGCTCTTCTTTAATTTCTTAATGTATATGCTTAGAGTACTAAATTTCACTCATTCTTCTTTTTAATAGAGGTAATTTAGTATTAAAAAATGTACCGCCTAGCACTGCTTTAGCAGCATACTATAAATTTCAAAATGTTGTGTTTTCATCTAGTTCAAATCATTTTAACAAACCTTTTAAAAGAAAAATTATAGTTTTAGACTTATAAAAAACTTGCAAAGTCAATACAGAGAATTCTTGTATTCCCCCAGCACCCAGTTTCCCTCTATGCTAACATCTTAAATAACCCTGCTATACTTTTCGAAACTTGAAAACCTGTGCTTGTACATTACTATGAATAACAAAGCTCCTAACATCACTCAGATCTCACTAGTTTTCCCACTAATGTCCTTTTCCTATTCCAATATCCAGTCCAGTATACCATATTGCATCAACATGTCATGACTCCTTGCCATCCTTTGGTCTGTGAGTGCTTCTCGCTCTCTTTTATTTAATAACCTTGACAGATTTGAGTAGTACTTTTTTGGGCATTTTGCAGAATGTCCCATGAATTGGGTTTGTCTGGTGTTTCCTCATTGTTGCGATGGGTTTAGGAGTTTGGAAGAACAGTGCCACAGAGCTGAGGTATCCTTCTCAACTCATCAGCAGGCATTTGTATCAATATGAGTCATCCCTGCTGATGCTAACTTTGACCACCTAGCCAACGAAGTGTTCACCAGAGTTCTCCACTAGAGAGTTGTTCTGCCTCTTTTGTCCATACTCAGTTGTTTTGAAAGAAAGACATGAAGTACAATCCACACTAAAGGCAGAGAAAAATAAGCTTGACATCCTAGAGGACAGGATCATGTGAAATATTTCTATAATAATCATTTATCTTTCTTAATGTATTTTTTACTTGCTTATATCAGTATATATTCATTTATTTTATACTTTATGTTATAACCCACTTACACATTTTTTTTTCTTGATCAAATTGTTCCAACATTGACCAAGGGATGTATTTTTCAGCTTTGTTCTGTGAAATTGTTTCTGAAGACTTTATTATACTACAAGATACTTTAAGATTGTCTTGTACCTCTCTACCCCAGCCCTGGAATTTGCCATCTTTTTAAGGATTGCTGGATCTTTGTAGAAAAGTAGTATTTAGAAACCAAGATCCAGGCACTGAATGTGCTCATTGCTACTAGGGTGCACCTGCCTATAGTTCTCCTTAATGTGTCTTAGACAAAGCCAGGACACACATATCATATGCTTATTGCTGTATCTCTTCATTTGCAGCTATGGGGACTAGAGGCAGCTTTCTGAGGATTCTCCATAATCCTCCCTCAGAGTAATTGTAAGTACCCAATAGGGCTGTGGGAGGAAAAATATCCAAAAGAAGATGTTAAGTTCTTCATTTCTGTGGGCTCAGCAACTTTACACTGCCATTCTAGGACATGCCCAGCCTTAGCATTTTTTTAAGTCTATCTAAATAATACCAGCTTATATACCACCCTGCATTGTCCACCCCATGTAAACAAATGTTCAGGTCCTGTTTCTCTCTGAAAGTACATCTCTCTCTCTCCAAATTGCATGTTTATTGTCTGTCCTGAGACCTCAGTTCCTTGATGGCTTCCAAAATTATTAATTTTCAGTTTGCCAAACTTTATTCTTGTTTTAAGGGTGGAAGTGGGTGCTCCTTATAGTTCTCTATATTTCCAAGCTGAAACCGAATTTACCCTGACACCTATTACATACATACAAATCTAGAGTGTGAGAGCATTGTCTTCTCCTCCTCTTCTGTCTCTCTTCCTTATGACTTTTCTGTTAAGTATTATGGGCTGTTTTACCTCTATGTCTGAAGTGGTGCAAGCGTCTTACCCCTGCATTCCAGAATAACCTACTAGAACAAAAAGTGTCAAACAAGAGCCCATGGACCAAATCCATTCTGCACCTTGATTTTGTATGACCCATGAGCTAAGAATGGATTTTGCATTTTGAAATGATTATAAAAACAAAAGCAAAATAAAATATGCAATAGTAACTGTATGTGACCCATAAAGACTAAATTATTTATAAGATGGTCCTTTACAGAAAAAGTCATATGGATGTGCTCTAGAATAAGAAGACACATCTTGGATATCTTTGCTGCAATTTAGGGAGTATGGACAAAAAAAAAAAAACAACTTTAGACTACTAAGGTTATTTTGCCAGGAAGCATCAAGAGGATCTATGGATATGTTTAACTCCCATAAGGCAACTTTTCCAGAGTAAGAAGTCTCATTAATTTCTAAGAAATGTGGGCTTTGAAAAGAAAAGCTATCCTGTAGGTAAAGCATTTGTTTAAATTCCCTAAAGGGACCAAATCAACAATCCTTCAGTAAACCAGGCGAGTCTTCCATGTAGATGACTACAGAACAGCTGATGTTAGTTCAGATGGTAAGCTTGATGAAATCTGAACATGAGTCAGATTGTCATAAAAATGATAAATACCATCACTTTTTAAGTATTCACAAATGTGCCAGAAGGATGTTGTATATAAAGAGAATGAGTAAGAACTTGTTTAAAAATCTAAAAAATCGACGAAGGGATCCAAGAAGGAGACCAAGGGAGATACCATGCTACGATCTCTCTGAGACTTGGATCTCAATCGCCATGAAAGCAGCTTCTCCACAGGAGAAGAAGAGCAACAAAAACTTGAAGTAAACAACGAAGGGTTTGAAACATGACAGAATTAAAGCCAGAAGACAAGGCAGAGGAAAGTAAAAAGCTCCAAGTGCCTTACCTAAGGGACGGCGGAGGCGCCATCTTGGCCGGACCATGCCGGCCGCTACCGGCACTGTGGCTTCCACACGCCACCGACAGAGAAGCCAGAGACCTGCTGTAAGTTCAACTGCAGGTCAGCAGAGACAAAAGCAAGCAGCGGCTCCTCCACACTCAAGAGACCAAACGGCAGTGGCGACAGCAGCTGCAGCGGCGCCATCTTGGCAGGAATTTGCCGGCGGCTACCAGCATTGTGGCTCCTGCACAAGTCCAGCGGAGATGCCAGTGACCTGCTGTGAATCCAGCATCTGCAGAATAGCAGCAGTGAAGGCGAGCAGCGACTCGCTCCACACACGACACAGACCCCCAACTGCTGCGTTGGCAGAAGTGGCAGCAGCGCCCTCTTGGTCAGACCACGCCGACAGCAACTGGAAATGCAGCTTCTACAGGCCACCAACAAAGAAGCCAGGGAGCTCTTCTAAAACCAGCACTGCAGGGCATCAGCGACGGGTGTGAGCAGCAGTTTGATTCATACTTGGCAGAATCCCCAGGGCCTGGAGGCCTGACCAGAGCCTGCAGCAGTGACTGAGCTCCCCCCCCCAGAGATTAAGAGCAGCGCTCAACAAGACCATAAGTCAACGAGCTGCCCCAGGGGGAGACCACCCAGCACGGCCACAGGGACTCAAGGGGTCTGGGACAGTGCGGATTGCCCTGGCGGAGGTGGGTGTGGGGTCTGCTGTGGGACGTGGTAGACGCGTGGATAAGCAGACAGTCCCTGGTGACATTTGAGTGGGACAGACTTGTAGCCCGCGGGTCGCAGCACCTTTGTAGAGTCCCCGGGGAGCACCACAGGACATACAGCTGTGGTACCTGGAGAAAATTGGACCAAACCAGCCTCTCTGTGGAAAACATGGAGTTCCGTGTTTGCACAGAATCGGGGCAAGGTGACACCCGCTGCTCCCATAGGCAAAGAGAGACACAAGCCCAGGGCCCCCTGCTGGTGACACCTGCTATAGGTGTAGATAGAGAGAGACATAGTGACAGCCCAAGTAGAGACCACGGAGACCCACACTTGCAAGTGAGAAGGGCAATAGCGGCACTGGTCGCTTGCACAGGTAGTGAGAGGCACCAGGCAAGGGTCCCAATCACTGAAGGAGACCAAGAACTGGGCCTGCAAATGGACATTATACCAAGCAAGTGAGAATAACCATCCAGGAAAGGATATTCACCTTTAAGGCTCACCTAGTTGCAAATATCTACCTCCAGGATAAGAAAACATAAAGGGAGAGGGATTAGACATAGGATACCTACAGAGTGAGAGAGAGAGAACTACCAAAAGCAACAAAGGTATAAACATAAGAAACCTGAAATCATGAAAAAGAAGAATAGCAAAGAAACAATGAGCCCCCACAACCCCACAACAACAGAACCCACCAACACAGAAGTGCAGATTGCCAGAAGGACAATTCAGAACTTCAATAGAGGAAATGATACAGGATTTCTGAAAAGAATTCAGAGAGAGCCTGATAGAAATGAAGGATCAAATAAGCAGGAATCAAAAAGAAGCTCTGAAGGAAGTGAAGGTGCAATAATTGAAATGAAGGCATCAATACAGACCATCAACAATAGACTAGAGCACATGGAAAACAGAATCTCACTCTTAGAAGATGACCTCTCCAAAAATGAACACATAGTATATGAATTAGAAAAAACGATTCGACAGCGTGAATTGGATATTAAGGAGATCTCAGCCAGTCTTAAAAGAGCAAACATAAGAATAATAACATAGAAGAGGGATTAGAAGCTGAAACGAAAGGAATCAATAATCTATTCAGAGAAGTAATATTAGAAAATTTTCCAAACATAGAAAGAGAGGTTGATACACAGGTACAGGAAACATATAGAACCCCCAATAGACAGGATCAGAGAAGAGGTTCACCACGCCACATAATAATCAAACTGACTAATGTAGAGGCCAAGGAGAGAATCGTAAAGGCAGCGAGAGCAAAAGAGCAAGTAACATTCAGAGGCAAACCAATAAGAATCACTTCTGACCTTCCAAACCAAGTCATGAAAGCCAGGAAGGACTGGAGCAACATATTCCAAACTCTGAAAGAAAACAACCTCCAACCAAGATTTGTCTACCCAGCAAAGATATTGTGATAGTCAATCTAGTTTGTCAACTTGACCTGATCATGACACACCCAAGATCATGTGACTTTGGGTGTGTAACAGCAGATTAAACAGAAAGTCCTGCCCTGAATGTAGGCAAGCAGGATTCTGATAGGTGCAGGACTTAGATAAAAGAGGGAGAAGCCACGTTGAGTGCATGCAACTCTTTCCGAAGAAAACGCATCTGCTCTCGCCTGAGGTTGTCAGCCTCCGGTTCATAGAACTGGATCTTCGCCGTTTCTCTGAAGAGCTTCTTGATCTTCTGCTCTCGTCTGAGATCGTCGGCCTTCAGCCCTTCGAACTGAAACTTCACCATCGTTTCTCTGAAGAGCTTCCTGATCTTCACATCTTGGATTGGGACTGAATTAGTGGTTGCTCCAATCCTAAGACTCCAGCTCTTAGACCGCTCGACCAGCTACTGGTTCCTCTGACTCTCCATGTGCAGTCAGAACTTGGGACTACATTGCTTCAAACTGTATGCCCATCTGATAAATCCCTTTTTCAAATAAACTCATTCTGTGAATTCTGTTAATCTAGTGAACCCTGTCCAATACAGATATCTATCAAATTCGATGGAGAAATAAAAACCTTCCATGACAAACAGAAACTGAAAGATTTATGTCTTCCAAACCAGCACTAGAGAAAATGCTCAAAGAGATTAATTACAAAGAAGAAATAATAAGGAAACACCAGAACCAGAGAAACAGTGATTCCCATTAAACGAACAACTAGGCAAAGAACAAACACTACCTTAAACAGAAATAAAAACTCAAAATGTTAAGAATGAAAAACCATCTCTCAATGATCACGCTGAATATAAATGGCCTCAACTCCCCAATCAAAAGACATAAGGTGGCAAAATGGATTAAAAATCACAATCCATCTATATGCTACCTGCAAGAAACACACCTTACAAGTAAAGATACACCCAAACTAAAGGTGAAGGGATGGAGCAAGGTAATCCATGCTAATGGAACTCGAAAACAAGCAGGAGTAGCAATTATGATATCAGACAAATTAGACTTCAAACCTAAACTTATCAGAAGAGATAAAGAAGGACATTTCTTACTGGTAAAAGGAACAATCCAGGAAGAGGATATAACAATGGCCAACATTTATGCTTCAAACATAGGTGCAACCACTTCTAAAAAGAAACTCTTCGCAACATTAAATCACACATAGATCCCAATACAATAATATTGGGAGACTTCAACACACCTCTCACACTACTAGATCAATCTTTGAGACAAAAGGTCAGTAAAGATGTCTCAGACCTAAGGAACACCATAAACCAAATGGTCCTAGTAGATACATACAGAATATTCCACCCAACTATAGCTGAATTCACATTTTTTTCAGCTGCTCATGGAACTTTCTCTAAAATAGACCATATCCTAGGCCACAAAGTGAGTACTGGCAAGTTCAAAAAATGTGACATAATCCCCTGCATCTTTTCAGACCATAATGGAATGAAACTAGAAACCAACTATAAGAAGACCCAGAGAAACCTCATAAACATGTGGAGACTGAATAACACACTGCTGAATGAGAAATGGGTAAAAGAAGAAATAAGGGGAGAAATCAAGAAATTCCTAGAAGCAAATTAAAACAGAGACACAACATATCAAAATCTCTGGGACACCCTGAAGGCAGTAATTCATAGCACTGAGTGCCTACATAAGAAGAACAGAAAATCACCAAATAAATAACCTAATGACACACCTCAAAGCCCTTGAAAAACAGGAACAGTCTAACCCCAAAGCTAGTAGAAGACAGGAAATTATTAAAATCAGAGCAGAAATCAATGAAGTAGAGAATAAAAAAACAATACAAAAAATCAACAAATCCAAAAGCTGGTTACTTGAAAAAATAAGCAAGATAGATAAACCACTAGCCAACCTAACCAAAAGAAAGAGAGAATCTAAATTACTAAAATAAGAGACGAAAAAGGTGATATTACCACCGACAGCATGGAAATCCAGAGGATAATCAGAAACTACTTTGAAAAACTATACTCCAACAAAATGGAAAACCTAGAAGAAATTGACAAATTTCTAGACGCGTACAACTTTCCTAAGTTGAGTCAAGAAGACATAGAAAATTTAAATCGACCAATAGCAATTAACAAGATTGAAGCAGCAATAAAGAGCCTACCATCAAAGAAAAGCCCAGGTCCAGATGGTTTCCCAGGTGAATTTTATAAAACCTTTACAGAAGAACTAATCCCAATACTCCTTAATCTATTCTGTGAAATAGAAAGAAATGGGACTCTCCCAAACACATTCTATGAAGCCAACATCACACTAATACCAAATCCAAACAAAGACAGCTCAAGAAAAGAAAACTACAGACCTATATCGTTGATGAACTTAGATGCAAAACTTCTAAACAAAATACTAGCAAGGTGCATTCAAAACCACATCACGAAAATCATACATCACAACCAAGTCAGGTTCATCCCAGGGATGCAAGGCTGGTTCAACATATGAAAAACAATCCATGTAATCCACCACATAAACAGAACTAAAGACAAAAATCACATGAACATTTCAATAGATGCTTAAAAAGCATTTGACAAAACCCATTCATGATAAGAACACTGCAGTGAATTGGAATAGAAGGAACATACCTCAACATCATAAAGGCAATATACAATAGGCCCACAGCCAACATCATACTGAATGGGGAAAAACTTTGAGACCTCCCTTTAAAAACAGGAACAAGACAAGGATGTCCTCTGTCACCACTCCTTTTCAATATAGTACTCAAGACTCTAGCCAGAGCAATAAGGAAAGAGAAGGAAATGAAAGGAGTACAAATAGGAAAAGAGGAACTGAAACTATCTCTATTTGCAGATGACATGATATTATACTTAGAAGATCCAACAAACTCAACTATAAGGCTCATAGAACTGATCAACAAATTCAGCAAAGTATAGGGATACAAAATCAATCTTAAAAAATCAGAAGCTTTTCTGTATGCCAACCATAAATCCACTGAAAAAGAAATCCAGAAGACATTTCCACTCACGATATCCCCCAAAACAATAAAATGCTTGGGAATAAACCTAATCAAGGAGGTAAAAGACCTCTACAAGGAAAACTACAAAACATTGAAAAAAGAAATTGAATAGGATCTTAGAAGATGGAAAGATCCCATGCTCTTGGGTAGGCAGAATAAATATCATCAAAATGGCCATTCTTCCAAAAGTGCTCTACAGATTCAATGCAATACCCATTAAATTACCAAAATCATTCTTCACTGACAGAAAAATCTGTCCTTAAATTAATTTGGAACAACAAAAAACCCAGAATAGCCAAATTAGTTCTCAGCAACAAGAATCATGCAGGAGGCATCACAATTCCTGACTTCAAACAATACTACAAAACTATAGTAATAAAAACAGCATGGTATTGGCACAAAAGCAGACACATAGACCTATGGAGCAGAATAGAAGACTGAAACAAACCCACACACCTACAGTCAATTGATTCTTGACAAAGGGGCTAAAAATACCCACTGGAGAAAGGATAGCCTCTTCAACAAATGGTGCTGGCAAAACTGGCTAACCATATGCAGAAAAATAGGAATAAACACCACTTTCTCACCTTATACAAGAATCAATTCAAGATGGATCAAAGACCTAGAAATCAGACCAGAGACCTTGCAGCTACTCGAAGAGGGCATAGGCCCAACACTTCAACACATAGGCACAGGTAAAGACTTCCTCAACAAGACCCCAAAGGCACAGGAAACTAAAATAAGGATCAGTACGTGGGATTGCATTAACCTAAAGAGTTTTTGTGCAGCAAAGTAAACAATCAAGAACCTCAACAGAGAGCCGACAGAATGGGAGAAGATTTTTGCCAGCTACTCCTCTGATAGAGGACTCATATCTAGAATATACAGAGAACTTAAAAAAATCACCACTAAAAAAACAAATAACCCAATCAAAAAATGGGCAAGTGAACTAAACAGACACTTCACAGAAGAAGAAATACAAATGGCCCATAAATGTATGAAAAAATGTTCAACATCATTA